>JASANB010007031.1:0-87130 GCA_030248155.1 Sabatieria punctata
TGTCGGACTAAAAAGACCTACGCCTACGCAGGAAATAATTGCAAGTTTCTCGCGATGCTTCTCTGCGCAGTTTGTTAGTCATGGCTAGGGCTTATCTAGCTCTTTATCCCCCGCCAACATATCACTCTCAAGACGAAGTCTTTCCAAGCACTGCCGAAATTTCGGATTTAATGAAAAATGCGAACACTTAAATAAACACTTCGCATCAACGCCGACACAATTTCGGCGCTCTGAAAATGCTAGACGAATTGTGTTTTTGAGTGCAAATGCGAAGTGTTCGAGAAGACTTCGTATCAGCAATACAGAATCAGTACAAGCCAAACTAATGCCAGCACTTGGCAGAGCTACACAGTTTTGTTGATAGCGCGCGCCTTAGCGAAATAACTAACATCACCACTACGCGTGGGATTGTCAAAGAAAAACTCAACATTAGTGTGAAAAGACCAATTGCAAAACCCTGGGCACAGCCGGATCTGACAGCGAAAACACGTGAAACCAGTGTCCTTCCTCTGTACGTGTGCCATGCACATTCCCTTAGTGCAGGGCACTAGTCTGTGCTGATGGTGGTGTTTGAGCCGGAACTCAACTCAATAAAAATTCGGGTGTCTTCAATAAAGATTCGGGTGTATAGAATAAAGATTCGGATGCAAACATAGGTTCGGCTTTACCTAGATTCGGGATTGTTGCGGGTTCGGGATTGTTGCAAAAACGGGTTCGGTACAATGATTCCAATTTGGCTTCGGAATTTTTGGGATAGTTTCGGGCGCAGAAATTAAAGGTTCGGCCGACTAGGCACGAGTAGGGTTCGGTTTTTCAAAATGTGACCAAAGATTCGGAACAGCATTTGACGAACCAACCTAGGGGGTTGGACGAACCGGTGACATTTACCTGAAACCGAATCACATTTACCTGAAACCGGATCACATTTACCTGAAGCCGATTCACATTTACCTGAAACCGAGTCACGTTTTCCAGCTCTACGGATATATCCGTGCGGTTTTTTCGAAGTGGTTATCGAACTTTTTGGCTCAAACGCTGACATGACACCTGACTCGATTGTTTCTGCCTTTGACGAACTGCAACAACGACGAGAGAAGGCCAACAATTTGGTTTTGGTCAATCTTCCTGAGTCTACCGACGAGCACGACCGAGAGTTGGTGGAGGAGGTGGTTTCGAATGCTGGAGCTCTTCCATCTGCGATTACTGAGATTTTCCGCATGGGTCAGACTGGCCATCGTCAGAGAAACCCAAACCGCCCAATAAAAGTGAAGAGTGAGTGACGTTCTGTTCGGTTCGATTCTTGACACCCACATTCCTGTACGTGCCGACGATGCAGTGAGGATTGGGCCAGGCGGAGGTGCACTTCTATTGATTCCAAAAGCTCTCAACTTTAACTTGATTACAGCTACAAGTGAGGAATTTTTTGAGGCAGTTTGGGTGGACTTGTATGCACAAAATAATCGAAAGTTTTTTCGTATTGGATTATACTATCGGACTACATCGGGCAATGTCCGCCAGGCCACTGACTCTCTTGTTGAACATATTGGGTCTTACATGTTAGACGAAACACCACTAATGATATTAGGTGATTTTAATTATCCAGAAATACGTTGGACTGATCATGATCTAGCCCTCTCAGCACCAAGCAAAGATTTCTTTAATGCTATGCTAAAATATGGCTTGACCCAGACCGTACTCGAAAAAACCCATGAAAAAGGAAACATTCTCGATCTTGTATTTCTAAATGAACCTGAGCTTATGACTAAATTAAAGGTAGTTTCGCCCCTTGCAAACTCTGATCACTTTGGTGTAACAGGTTTAGTTGGTCCCTTTGATTTTGAGAAGAAATGTAACATTTTTAGAAATTTTGACAGAGCTGATTTAGTTGGCATGTTTTCATTTCTAAATGCAGTAGACTGGGTCACTGCTTTTGATGCATGTACGAATGTAGATCAATTTTGGTCACTTTTTAGTGAAACAATAGGTTTAGCGATAGAAAAATACGTTCCCATACGTAAATTTCGGACCAAGAACTCTTGCTGGTCGCCAGCCACTAGGAAAGCTCATAAACGACAAAGAAAACTGCACGACCAATATAAAAGAAACCCAAACGCAGACAGACGCACAGCTTGGTTAGCAGCTGTATCTGAGTCACGTAGACTAAAGCGACGGGACAAATTTAACGAAGAAACAGCTGTTTTGCAGGCTAAATCTGATAGCCGTTTTTGGCGCTTTATTAGATCGCATCTAACTTGCAAATCAGAGATACCCGTACTAGAAAAAGTGGATGGAACTGTTGTTGCAAAATCTAAAGACAAGGCTGAGTTGTTTAATTCCTTTTTTGCTTCTGTCTTCATTGTTGATGATGGGATTAAGCTAGATAGACCCACTGTCCCTCCTACAAACTCACTAGTTGACGTTAAAATTGACACGGGAATTGTTTTTGACCATTTATTATTTCTGGCTAACAAACGGTCTGCAGGTCCAGATGAAATTCCGCAATTTTTCCTGCGTAAACTAGCTGCAGTCGTAGCCTTTCCTCTAGAGCGTATTTTTAGTTTGTCTTTTGCGTCAGGTACTTGTCCGTCCGCCTGGAAAACTTCCAAAGTAATGCCACTCCACAAAAAGGGCGCTCGCGCCAGTGTTACAAATTATAGACCGATTAGTCTTTTAAATGCATCCAGCAAAGTTTTCGAATCTATAATTAGGGAAACGTTAGTGCATTTCCTAAAAACCAATAATGTTATCTCAGATGAGCAACATGGTTTTTTGAGCAAAAGGTCTACTGTAACTCAACTTTTGTCTTGTCTAAATGACTGGTCGAAGTCATTAGATGCTAAAAAAACGGTTGATGTGATATATTTAGACATAGCAAAAGCATTCGATAGTGTCTCCCACTCAAAGCTGCTCTGTAAATTAAGATATGTTGGTGTTTCTGGTAAACTGTTAAATTGGCTAAAATCGTACCTGACCGGTCGACGACAGTACGTTAGTTTAGATGGAGAAGTTTCTGAGCAAAGGCCTGTAACTTCTGGAGTACCACAAGGTAGCTTGTTAGGTCCAGTGTTATTTCTAATTTACATAAACGACCTTCATACAGTAGTGCAATCTTCTCAACTTAAACTATATGCAGACGACGCAAAACTTTACTTTGCAACAGATAGGGGTTCCATAAACTACAGGGTGTCTCAAAAAAAATGATCACATTTCTTTTTACTGCCATTTCCGTAAATTTTGACCAAATAGGCTGAAATTTGGACCATAGGTGCCAAAACTCGTGCAATTTTATGTGTTAAAGTTTGGTGCACTACCGTATAGTGCTGTTTATAGTACCCGGGTACTATATATGGCACTTAGGGTTTTGCGGAAAGAAAATTGAATCCACTTATAGTACCCGGGTACTATATATGGCACCTACGAAATCTGCTCTATAAGAAACTAACAATAGTATGCGAAGTTCTTTGCCCAAATTACCGAATTGATGTAAAAAATAGGTTTATGTACATACATCAGAACCTCTATGATTGTATTATCTACTGTTTTCCTTCATACAAACAAGGTTTACCACCAAAAATACTGTATTTTTCGCACGCTTTGTATTTATAACAGCTCATTTCAGAATAAAAATCTGTCTCCATTTATAGTACCCCGGGTACTATAAATGGCACTAAGTGCCGTTTATAGTACCCCGGGTACTATAAATAGGGGGGTACTATAAACAGCACTATACGGTAGGCTTGACTCATTCCCGAGAAATTTCAAAAAAAGTGAAATTTGGTAATTTCAATAGTGAAAGGCGGTCACCGAAAAATGGAAACATTTCCTTTTCCTATATCTTTTCTAATTTTTGACGGAATTGGATGAAATTTGGAGTGTAAACGCAGAAGTTCAGGGTAATTCGTGTGTAAAAAGTTGACGCATGAACTCCAACGCTATCGTTAGAGTTTAGCCGATAATGTAATGTAACGTTTTTTCGGTGACCGGCTTCTGGTATTGAAATTACCAAATTTCACTTTTTTTTAAATTTCTCGAGAATTGGTCAAGCCTAGTGCACCAAATTTTAACACATAAAATTGCCCGAGTTTGGGCACCTATGGTCCACATTTCAGCCTATTTGGTCAAAATTTGCGGAAATGGCAGTGAAAAGAAATGTGATCATTTTTTCGGTGACCGGCTTTCACTATTGATTTAACAAATTTCACTTTTTTTGAAAGTTCTCGGGAATGGTTCAAGCCTAGTGCACCAAACTTTAACACATAAAATTGCACGAGTTTTGGCACCTATGGTCCAAATTTCAGCCTATTTGGTCAAAATTTGCGGAAATGGCAGTAAAAAGAAATGTGATCATTTTTTTTGAGACACCCTGTACAATCTCAGAGATGATTTAAATCGTGTTTATGCATGGGCAACACGAATGCAATTGGACATAGCCATACAAAAATGCTCAGTATTACATTTAGGTTACGGTAATGCAACTACATCGTTTGAGTTAGGTGGACACACTCTCCCTACATGTACCCACATAGTAGACCTGGGCGTCACTATTTCTTCTGATTTTAAATTTTCTGCACACTGTCAAAGAATTGCTCGCAATGGCTTTCAATCAATAAATTTGATTTTCAAGGTTTTTCACACTAGAAGCACTCCTTTCCTTTTTCAAATGTATAATACTTTTGTTTTGTCTAAGCTAGAGTACGCGTCTGAGGTCTGGAATCCATATTTTCTGGGTGATATTGATTTGGTTGAGAGGGTCCAGAAATTGTTTACCCGGCGCCTGCCAGGGATGTCAGGCTACACATATCCCAAGCGTCTAGCTCTCCTGAAAATGAAATCATTAGAGGAACGTCGAATTGTGCGAGACTTAATTATGGTCTTTAAGAAGGAAAAGCGCCAGCAGGAAAAGCGCAGTGGCCAACAACGTTATCAGCCAAAAAGGAAGTACGGCGAACCTCCAAGCAGACCAAGAGAAGACGAAAAAGGACAGTCCCGCTCTAGGTATTCTTCTTTTCAATCTGTAGATGACGATAACGCCAACTCGACGGAAAACTGATTAGCCCAAGCACTTCAGGTAAAGGGCTTCAGGTTGTTCTGATAAACGCGCGAAGCATCGTAAACATGTTGGTTGAGCTGAAAAGCTTTCTCGTCGAGTATTGGCACTGTATTGTAGTTGTGTGTGAAACGTGGCTAGGTGTCTTAGATTCTTCTATTCTACCATTTCCTGATCATTTTACTGTTTACCGCGCAGACAGAGTGGATAGGAAGGGGGGTGGAGTAGTATATAAGGGACCACAATAGAGCGTATGACGTCACGACCGATTATAATAGCCGCTTCGCGGGCGACGGCTATCGCTATCGCGCCGCATTCGATGAGTCATTATTACACTATAGATAGAACCGGTTAATCTAGGCCGTTATAATCACGTTTGGGCGGGTAGTTTCGCAACCATTCATGACGTCACCTCGGCGATTGCACTACATTTCATCATCATAATGAATCATAAACATGTCCGAACATGTTGCGGCCCAGGTTTATAAGCGGCCGCTCCGCCAGTCTCGCATTCTCTCGCCTGGCACGCTGTTGCTCTGTTAATGCCAAATCCATGTACTATGGCCCCCAAAAGGAGTAGTAGTAGTATAGATGAATAAATTCTGCCTGCACGCTGGCAGTATAAATCCATCCACACAAATCTACTACAGTATCTAGATGATTCACTGACTGTAGTCAGCTTCAGCGATGGTCGGACAATAAATAAGTCACATTAATTCACTTTGCCATCCATAGATGCGTCGTATCGGTCGCGCTGACAGAAAGCTGAGTTGAGAATGGAGGGGTAAAAAGTTCTCCTCTATCGACGACTGTTTGGCCGTCCATGGCGTATTACATCGACGCCCGCAGCGGAAAATCCAGTCTGTCCGTCGGTCGCCCGCAGCGGAAAAATTGAGTGGGTGAATTTTTAAACTCGTCCGACGGCTGTCATGTAGGTACGTGGAGAAAAACTGGGGCGGAGAGAGACATTTTATTCACGTTGCGTCAGTCTGGCTCCCAGCCGTCCTCGGCCGTCTCGCCGGCAGCCGACCTAGAACAGGTGAAAAGTTTTATGCGTGCGACGCGGATTCAGTCGCATAAACTGACATCTGGCAGTCGGTCGGTTCTCGCCAATCCGAGTAGTATATAACATGACGCACTGACCCCTGTGAACGTTGTCGTTTACAGGTAGATTTTGCACGACAACGTTTATGGGGGTCAGGGTCATATAGTAGTCTATAACATGACAATTTTTCCGCTGCGGGCGACCGACGGACAGACTGGATTTTCCGCTGCGGGCGTCGATGTAATACGCCATGGACGGCCAAACAGTCGTCGATAGAGGAGAACTTTTTACCCCTCCATTCTCAACTCAGTTTTCTGTCAGCGCGACCGATACGACGCATCTATGGATGGCAAAGTGAATTAATGTGACTTATTTATTGTCCGACCATCGCTGAAGCTGACTACAGTCAGTGAATCATCTAGATACTGTAGTAGATTTGTGTGGATGGATTTATACTGCCAGCGTGCAGGCAGAATTTATTCATCTATACTACTACTACTCCTTTTGGGGGCCATAGTACATGGATTTGGCATTAACAGAGCAACAGCGTGCCAGGCGAGAGAATGCGAGACTGGCGGAGCGGCCGCTTATAAACCTGGGCCGCAACATGTTCGGACATGTTTATGATTCATTATGATGATGAAATGTAGTGCAATCGCCGAGGTGACGTCATGAATGGTTGCGAAACTACCGGCCCAAACGTGATTATAACGGCCTAGATTAACCGGTTCTATCTATAGTGTAATAATGACTCATCGAATGCGGCGCGATAGCGATAGCCGTCGCCCGCGAAGCGGCTATTATAATCGGTCGTGACGTCATACGCTCTATTGTGGTCCCTTATATACTACCCAAAGTAGTAGTCTATAACATGACACCCTGACCCCCATAAACGTTGTCGTGCAAAATCTACCTGTAAACGACAACGTTCACAGGGGTCAGTGCGTCATGTTATATACTACTCGGATTGGCGAGAACCGACCGACTGCCAGATGTCAGTTTATGCGACTGAATCCGCGTCGCACGCATAAAACTTTTCACCTGTTCTAGGTCGGCTGCCGGCGAGACGGCCGAGGACGGCTGGGAGCCAGACTGACGCAACGTGAATAAAATGTCTCTCTCCGCCCCAGTTTTTCTCCACGTACCTACATGACAGCCGTCGGACAAGTTTAAAAATTCACCCACTCAATTTTTCCGCTGCGGGCGACCGACGGACAGACTGGATTTTCCGCTGCGGGCGTCGATGTAATACGCCATGGACGGCCAAACAGTCGTCGATAGAGGAGAACTTTTTACCCCTCCATTCTCAACTCAGTTTTCTGTCAGCGCGACCGATACGACGCATCTATGGATGGCAAAGTGAATTAATGTGACTTATTTATTGTCCGACCATCGCTGAAGCTGACTACAGTCAGTGAATCATCTAGATACTGTAGTAGATTTGTGTGGATGGATTTATACTGCCAGCGTGCAGGCAGAATTTATTCATCTATACTACTACTACTCCTTTTGGGGGCCATAGTACATGGATTTGGCATTAACAGAGCAACAGCGTGCCAGGCGAGAGAATGCGAGACTGGCGGAGCGGCCGCTTATAAACCTGGGCCGCAACATGTTCGGACATGTTTATGATTCATTATGATGATGAAATGTAGTGCAATCGCCGAGGTGACGTCATGAATGGTTGCGAAACTACCCGCCCAAACGTGATTATAACGGCCTAGATTAACCGGTTCTATCTATAGTGTAATAATGACTCATCGAATGCGGCGCGATAGCGATAGCCGTCGCCCGCGAAGCGGCTATTATAATCGGTCGTGACGTCATACGCCCTATTGTGGTCCCTTATATACTACTGTGGTGTAATGGTTTTTGTGCCAGAGCCTTTTCAATGTCACTTACTCTGCGAGCCTGTAGTATCAGAGTGTTTTGAGGGCCTTTGTCTTGAATTTATTTCTAAAAACAAAGTAGTTTTTCGGTTAGCGGCAGTGTACAGACCCGGTACTACACCAGATATAACTGAGATGTTGACTTTCTTCGATAAGATCTTGGACACTAACATTCCATGCGCAGTCGTTGGCGATTTTAACTTTCCCGAAATTAATTGGAAAAACCTTGTAGTAAATGGAGGAGAAAATTCCTCCCAATTTCGCTTTCTCGAATTTGTGGTTAGCAGAGGTTTGGAGCAGTGTGTTTTGAGTCCCACCAGACACGATCCTGATCATATTTTAGATCTTGTTCTTCTCTCTGAGGCTGATTTATTAATCGATGTATCTGTTTTAAGTCCCTTTTCTACAAGTGATCATGACACAGTAAAGGTGTGGCTAAATCTATCTATCTTAGAAACAAAACGAACTGTAATGCGTAGAAATTTTTTTAAGGCTAATTATCGACTGATAGCGGAGTTCTTACTAACAGTAAATTGGGATTCCATATTTGAGACCACCAACACAGTTGAGGAAATGTGGAATGAGTTTATGAAAATCATTAATTTTGCAATTGCAACATACGTTCCCCTCTGTTCTGAGAGACAGAAACCAAAAGTATACAGGTCGAAAGAAGCTCGAAAATTAGCATTACAACAGAAAAAGGCTCATCGAAAGTTTGTTCGCTCAGGCGATCAGGCTGACAGAATCGTTGCTAGAGAGCTAGCTAGTGAACTGCAAAGAAAGCAAAGAGAGGATGAGCGTCGTGAAGAGGAACGAGTGCTGGGATCGGGGAAAGATAAAACATTTTGGAATTTTGTAAATTCGAAAATGAAACGAAAAGAAAGGATCCCTGTACTGAAAACTGACTCAGATGTACTAGTTACAAATTGTGCCGAAAAATGTGAAATGCTTAATGAGTATTTTGCGTCAGTTTTTCAAACTGACGATCAGACACATTTTGCGTGTGCAACGAGGACAAATGCGTTTCTAGGTGATGTACAATTCCCGCCAGATCTGGTGTATGCGCACCTAAATGAATTGCAGAACAAACACTCTCCCGGCCCCGATGGCATAGGCCAACTTTTCCTAAAAAATTGGCTTTCGAGGTTGCCTATCCATTGGCTAGAATGTTCGAGAAATCTTTTGTATCTGGAGAACTTCCCTCACAGTGGCGATTAGCTCACGTAGTGGCAATTCATAAAAAAGGGCCGACATCAAAAGTTGAAAATTACCGACCTATTAGTCTGACTTCTGTTTGCTGTAAAATTATGGAGTCTATGGTTAAAGATAAAATGACAAATTTTTTGCGAGTTGAAGGTCTAATTTCTGAAAGTCAGCATGGTTTTCTCTCACGACGCTCCACCGTCTCTCAGCTTCTTGAATGTGTAAATGACTGGACAAGGCATTTAGATGAAGGTGAATTTGTTGAGGTATTTTATATGGATATTGCGAAGGCTTTCGATTCCTGTATTCACAGAATAATGTTAGCTACGCTCAGGGCGTATGGCATTTGTGGGAATTTGCTAAACTGGATTAGAGGGTTTCTTAGTCAGAGACAGCAACAGGTAATAATTGAACGTACTGCGTCATCCGTGGTAGATGTTACTTCTGGGGTCCCTCAGGGATCATGTATTGGTCCTCTACTCTTTCTAATTTATATAAATGATTTGCCTCAAGCTATAGCTGAATTCAACGTTCAAATCAAAATGTTTGCCGATGATTGTAAGATATATCTAGGTTTGCCTAAAGACCAAACGGATTTGTCTCAGTTTCAACGTACCATTGAAGCTATCTTCACCTGGTGTAATTCGGTCAAACTTAAACTTGCATTGCACAAATGTTCCATACTTCATTTAGGGAGTACAAACCCAAAGCACGAATACGAAATTAATGGTTCACAAATTAACTCGGTCTCAGAGATTTTGGATTTAGGTGTTCTTGTGGGACTTGATCACCGTAACAACTTATCCTTTTCTAAGCATTGTGTTAAAACCGCCAGCGATGCGTCCAAACGAGCTCATTTGATTCATAAAGCTTTTTCATACCGTAACCCCGAATTTCTTACTGAGCTTTTTAAGACGTATGTCAGGCCTAAATTAGAATATGCTACTGCTGTATGGAACCCATACAAAAAGAAAGATATATTAGTGGTTGAAGGTGTTCAACGAGTTTTTACACTGCGGCTCTCTGGCTTTGCACACCTGCAAGGCGCTTACTTTGAACGCCTTAAGGCGTTAACCCTTGAAACACTCGAGTACCGCAGGCTCGTAGTTGATTTGCAATTTGTTTACAAAATAGTTTATGGCTTGATCGATCTGTCTTTTGACGACTTTTTCCAAAGACCTCTCCTTTGCTCTACACGGGGCCACTCTCAGAAACTGTCTCTTCCTTCTTTGGGAAAAAATTTGGACTGTCGAAAACACTTTTTCTCGATGAGGGTGATACACGTCTGGAATTCCTTACCTAACGATATTGTAGAATCTAGAAATTTGACGATTTTCACGGAGAAACTAAAGAAAATGGATCTTTCGGGCTTCCTCCTGTTTCAGTAAAGGTGCACCGTTCTTTTTAGACATTGTGCACCTGTTGCCCACTAACACTCTTTCTGCGCTGTTCGTTTACATTGTACTAACATGTCTTGCTTGGGTGACAAAATAAATAAATAAATAAAAAAATAAATAAAAAAGATGGTCAGTGGCATGGTGGATTTGTCGATGGAAGACTTTTTTACCTGGGCACCAACCAGGGGCACTAGGGGGCATAACTTTAAGATATACGTTATGCATACTCGTCTAGAACTGCGCAAAAACTTCTTCGCGAGTCGAGTTGTTCCAATTTGGAACAACTTACCTAGAGACGTTGTAAATGCTTCATCACTCCAAAACTTTCGTACTAAATTGGCCGCAGTTGATCTATCAAGTTTTTTGAGGGGGAGGGCCCTTGAGCCGGTCGATCGGCCCAGCCCTCCTGTCATCTAGCGGCATGCTACAGTATGCTGGTTATTCTAACAGTTCATTCTTTGTTTTTTTCTGTCAAATAAAATCTTTTTTTTTCACCTTAAGCGTGTTCAAGATAATCCAGTTGCATAAGGGCTCCGCAAATGATTACCCCACTCTAGAAAAAGCAAACCTTGTTTAATAGAACCAACAGTACGTTTAGTTACAACATGTTCAGGGAGGTCGTTCCAAATCGAAACAACACGGTTAGCAAACTAATACTTCGTACGCGAAAATTGAACATACAGTTACCCCCCGCCAACAGATCATGTGCAGATCTGCACACCCCAACACTTCGCATTTTGCAAAAGCGAAGTGTTTTTTGGATCTATTCAGCGTAAAAAAAACACTTCGCGTTTTTGCCGAAAACCTGTTTTTGCGAAGTGATCTAACTATTCGTCTTAAATCAAAGTGCGAAGTGATCGACTTGCAATTTAAGACTTCGTCAGGCCAAAACGAACTGATCGCTGATTGGTCGACTCTTTGAGCGTGCGTCGTAAAGTTGCGCCAACTCATCATTTGATCCACGCTGTGGCAGGCTGCTGACCAGTGCTATTAGTAGCATAGTTACTAGAAGAGAAAGGCTTTTTTACAAAAGAAATTAGTTGACCTTTCTAGAGAAAAATGAAAGTATAAAACGCTCCAAAGGACAACAAAAAATTACATATAACTTGAAAAAGACAAAAATCGTCTTTTTAAAACGCTCCAAAGGACAACAAAAAATTAGATCAAATTCAAATACCTAACAAGCACCAAAAGAGTAAAGCGTAAATCAACAAACTCTAAAGAGGAAAGGTCGCGCCGCTGTTGAAGGGGCGGCAAGACTATTGAAGAGCTGACGTATGTGAGAGGGTTTCAGCGGTAATTTGTGCGCTTTGTTTTTGCGAATAGATCGGCAGGTGGCCTCGACTACAAGCTGATAGACGGGAACTGCGCAGGCGCAGGGGTCAGACAGGACAGCGATGTGGTGGGCCAAACTGGTAGGAGCTGCGGCTGACACGATGATAGGAAGCGACTTTGCGTGTTCGCGGAGTTGCATAATACAGTGCGCAGCTAATTGACTGCGCTGGTAAAGTGACGATGCCCAACGCAAGGGGTCAACGGTAAAAGCGCTCAAAGGCATAAACATACATGTAATAGGGGGTCTGCCCCCACCCGACTTAGCCGAGACCCCCTGGATGGGAACCCCCGCCTCGCGGAGACAATTTTTCGGACTCCCCCCTTCGATTTTTCTGGCAAGTAATTTTTTGAGCAAATTTTTGCAATTTTTTGCAATTTCAGACGCAACAATTCTTAAAATCATCTGCAAAACAACACTTTTTAGCTGTATTTCAGCCGACATTCTATTTTTTATATTTTTGAGCATTTTTTAGTGCCCTACCGCCAACGTTTTTTAGTGCCCTACCGCCAAAATTTGGGCTCAGAGGCCAAACCCCCTCACCGCTTCGGCGGATGAACTGTTACATGTATGGGCTAAGTATACTGATGTTGAGTAGAAGATGCTCGCGCTCCAACAACAGTGATGAAAAGTTTATGTACAGGTGTACTGTAGAGATGGTATGGGGTCTGTCAAAATGGAGCAGAGAGTACAGCTGAAATTAGTGATGCGGTAACTGTGTATAAACGTACGTAACTGTGTATAGACACTCAGCTCGGCGCTCAGATGGCGTAAAAATGCGTGATGGAGGAACCTCATCACGCATCTCCCCCGAAATTCTTGCCATCATGCAGCATTTTCATAGATAAGTTTTTTTCGCACGTGATCATCATCAAAAATTCGAATTCACTCATCAGAGACATTTGGCGGCCCTGTGCGAGACGGATACAAAACTGTAACTGCAATATTACTAAGTAGTATTACGCATGGATTGTAGGATATTGTATGTTTTATTTAACTATGTATGTGTACACTGTGTATCTTTATAAAAGTAATTCTGTATTTGCTGCTGGATTTATTAAGATATGTCATTAGAAATGAGAAATGTGATAAAATTAAACAATGGACTTTGGCGACATTAGTATATGAGTAATTGTTTGGAGTTATAAGTAGGTATTGTTGTAAAAATTGATAGTTGAATACACTTCTCAATGACATTTACGAGAATTGTGGCATAGATGTTGAAGACCAACAGCGGCGCGACCTTTCCTCTTTAGAGTTTGTTGATTTACGCTTTACTCTTTTGGTGCTTGTTAGGTATTTGAATTTGATCTAATTTTTTGTTGTCCTTTGGAGCGTTTTAAAAAGACGATTTTTGTCTTTTTCAAGTTATATGTAATTTTTTGTTGTCCTTTGGAGCGTTTTATACTTTCATTTTTCTCTAGAAAGGTCAACTAATTTCTTTTGTAAAAAAGCCTTTCTCTTCTAGTTTGTTGAACTTTGGAGTAGTTTTCAATACAGGGTGATTCACATATCCCGCCAGGTTTCGCAAGCTCAGAACTTTTTTATTTGTGGACCGAATCGGCTCATTTTTTAATATGATGTGTGGACACACTTCGCATTTTAGTATTTCAAATTTCAACAAATTCCATCTTGTTGGACAGACTCTTCGATCAGCCATTCATGCCAGCAGCGGATGCTGGTATCTCTTCGAGGCTCGCGTTCTCTATCCCAATTTGCAGGCGGAACAATCTCAGTGCTTTTGGTCCACTCAAACTGCACAGCGCATTTTGCGCGTTCCTTCACTGAAAAAGCTATCACAGCTGCTAAAAATGTTAGTTTGTGTTGAAAAGTGAATAAATCGTCAACCCACTATGGTTTAAGAATGTTTCCAACACTCAAACACTAGCCTAATCGCGCACAAGCCAAATATATATTTAGAGCCAATGTTGGAATTTCAGTCTGCGGTAGAATTGCCCGTTTTCAGCATACATGTAGCTGGGTTTTCGGCTGGGGGGTTTCCAGATCCCAAATAGAGTTTCAGCACTATTTCCAAAGGGGGTTTCAGCGACCTTTTTTTGGTGTCCAAAAGTGGGTTTCAGCGACCTTTTTTGGGCTCAAAACAGGGTTTTGAGGATTAAAAATCCGGTAAAAATTCAGTCAGAAGTGCAGAAAATCCTATTTTTATTAAAAACATGCAAAAAACTGTATTTTGCTTTAAAACGCGCCAAAAAAACTCTATTTTATTCGACATAAAAGCTAAACCCCCCAAACCCCCCCAACTACATGTATGGTTTTCAGGCATTTCGTGATGAAATAAGCTGAAATTTTAAACAGTAAAATGCGAAGTATATCCACATATCATACCCAAAAATCAGCCGATTCGGTCCACAAACAAAAAAGTTCTGAGCTTGCGAAACCCGGCGGGATATGTGAATCACCCTGTATAATAACGATACGTGTTAACAAATGACGTATATGGCATATTTTTATATTTCTCTAGACCTTACTGCCAGAAGCTAATGCATTTGGAGTAGTATCTTACATAGAATCATGCCTTGCGTGCGGCTGTTTGTTAGCCATAAATGTGATTGGAAAATGAAAATGAAAAAAGTGATTGCTCAATCACATGTCCAACACGATTTTTTCTCAGACGATGCACAGTGGTGCATGCAATGCGTGATTGGCGAGTTAGACTCAATCATGAATGCAAAAATATTGACAGGTTGATTACAACTTTTAGGCATGCATTCTATGGCAATTGGCATTCTCAGTATGTTACTTATTTTCACGGTTAATTTTAAATAGGTATAACGTTCTAAATTAATAAAAGTGTCGTTCAGTTATGATATAACAAGAATTTAGATCTCATTTTTATATACAAATATGCAAATAGAATTTTGTACATATTAATGGAGCGCTTACAGACCTTCTTGGAAGCTCACAACCCACTGAGGAGAATCCCGCGACCCTTTTTGGGAAAAGTTTGATGACCTCCACCGGCACTCCACATTCGGCATCACCTTTTTTTCGGGGCCATGTATCAATCAACGATTGAAAAAATCATTTGCGCACGTAAAATCGACCCCGAATTGGGAAGAGATGTAGCTTTTGAGAAAAAAGACCTATTCGCATATGACATGCATAGACGTAACAGAGGGGTTTGCGGGGTCTGCCCACCACCTGATTTAGGCCAGACCTCCAGATCTGACACCCACCGGAGAGGAGTTTCCCACCTCCTGAGATTTTTCTGCCAAGTAATTTTTTGAGCAAATTTTTACGATCTTTTTACAATTTCAGACACAAATTAGCCATTTTTAGCCAAAAATTGCGATTTTTCGATTTTTGTGCGTTTTTTAGTGCCAACCCCCTCCCATAATTTCGGCTCAGATCCCCAACTACCTCTCCCTCTTCGAGGGATGACGTGTTACATGTATGATGACATGTATCAGATTTATACACAAGGGCCTTTTATGTTGTCAAACGATTATGGTAGTGGGACCATGTAATTATAACGGTACCCTGTATGCTACACTGGTAAAAGAAAATCGATCTAAAAATACATTTGCTTACGGTATATGTCGAATATACACTAAACAATTCAACGCGAGAAAAGAAACAAAACAAACACTCAACAATTCATTATATTTGATACTAGCACTATGCCAATAAGCAGTATTAATGTACCTACGTTTTCAGGTAGAATGAAACAGTTTTTTAATCATGAGAATATGCATATCAGGGTTGTATATTTTTCCGAAAAAAACCTAGGCCTGTTTTTTTCCAGTTTCTTTTCGTTTTTTTTCCTAAATCGCGGAAAAACTCCAGCCCAAGTTCTGAGTATCCTAGCCTGGTTTTATGATTCCTAACGCTTTCTAGCGACTTCCTGAGTCTTTTCATACCAGAAATACACGTGTTACATAGATATAAATCACGAAACAGGCATGAAACAGTCCCTGACAGGCTCCATCAATAAACGCTATATGTATAAATTCCCTTTCAGCAGTTTGCCTTTTTGTTTTAAATTGCCAAATTTTGTTTTTTCTGCTGTTTTTCTAACAGTTTTGAGTCAGTCTGGCCTATTATACATCACAAAACCGGCGGCCCCGGCATCCGTGAGAGCGGTTGTTTGTGGGTTCGAAACCGGTCGAAGCGACTGGAAGTAGTCGACGTAAAGCCCAACCCAGGTAAATAGGTTATATCCCACCTAGAAAACTCTATAAGTAAATAATACAAAAAAGCGAACAATCAAATATTCATAGCTCTTCCCCATCTAGAAAGCTGCATATTAAAAAAAGAAACAAACACTACTATAACGCACATACGTAGCGTTTTCTGCCATCTAAAAACCTTTAGGGTTTAGGGGGAACTTGCCCACACTACATTTAAGCCAAAAATCCACGTCGCGGACCCTTCCAAAGACCACTTTTTGGACCGTCCCTCCGACTTTTATTGCAACTAACATTTTTACGCTCTTTTTTTACGAATTTTTATAATTGCATACACTAAAAGATTAAGACGGTGTACAAAATAGCACTTCTTTAGCTGAAGTTGAACCCAAATTTTCGATTTTTTTTCTATTTTTAGCTAAAATCGAGATTTTCCAACGATTTTTACTACCCAAGTACGGTCCTTTACCCTTAATTCGGGCTCGAACCCCGCCACGGAAAAAAACCACATTCAAATATTTGATAGCAGATGCAGTTATGTTATGCAGTTATTCTGTTATTAAGGCAGGAAATGACAAAAATATATTTGATATGACTGATATTACGTTGAATCTGCCATATTTTCTTGATAATAGGCTGCAGTTAAGTCTGAAAATAGTGCTAATCTGCATAAGAAACCAAAAATACGCTCGAAAACTGGAAAAATTGTCATGAAAATGCAATTTTTGGCTATCTGGTATTATCCGGTATCCGGTATCAAAAATATACCGGATAGTGTTTTAGAGCAAAAAAATACCGGATTATCCCGGATTACGGTTGCATCTCTAGTCACACGACAACCGCGAATGCATACACCATATAACGCCACATGACGTCATTTATCGTATGAGACTGTTAAAACGCAGCAGTACCAAATATAGCAGTTATCTTCAATTCAATCTAAAAGAGTTGTCTTAACCAACTGAGTGCATAAAAATTTTCCAATCTTTTCTATTATATCAAATTTTGTTATTAGTTTAAGCGTTATTTCCAATTATGCAGCATAGCACATTATACCGTAGCGCAATAATAACAGCTTTACCACCACGCAACGTAAACATTTCGCAAACGGAAAATGGCTGCTTATAGCAAAAAATCGACCAATCGCCAGTGAGTCAACTGGGCACTGACATGATAAACTCCGCCTTGAACCAATCAGTAGCGATCCGAGACGCTCTCTCCATTTTAGCTCCGCCCACCTTCTGAACGGAGGAATGATGTTTGACCTCAAATCAAAATCATTTTTTACGATATTTCACAACACCAAAGATCAAAACAGGGCCCGTCAAATACTACCTTTACAGACCGGGAATCTTACTAGATCGGAAGATTTTCATCAATGGCTTCTCTCCAAATCCCGCCTTTTTTCTAAATCACCATAAGCAGCTCGTCCGCGCTCGCTTGTGTAACGAAGAGGAGAGAGGGGTGACAGCCTACAAATTTATGCAGACCTGAATAGAGATATATAGCATAGTGCATAGCGGAAAGGTCTGCCGCGCGGACGCGCTTGCAAGATTCAGATGGCAGCCCTCTGGATTAAGGGGCACCAAAATTGGGGAATTTTAAAAATTCACGAAAAATCTATTTTTCTTTCAGAAACGCAGTTTTCTGCAGTTGTCTCACTTACACTTCCCAAAGTTATTCAATTATAGGATTATGCAAACTTATGCGGTACAGTTGCAATGCTAGTGCTGTATCCGAAAGACTGTGAACACAAGCAGAGTGTTGTTTCTGTCCCGATTGATTCCTCTAGCAGGACTCTTAAGGACATACAGTACTGTACTGTAGGAAATAACGACGATTTTTTTATTTTCCACCTTACTGATTGAAGTTGCCACAAAAATCTTGAAGTAGGAAATTTGCGGCCAAATTTGCCTGAAACATGTGTGCATGATTTTTTTACGAGCCCTGAAAATTTCAAGAAAATCTGTTAATAATTAAGGGAAGCGCGTTTGCGCTTTCCCGGTGTAGTTATTGTTACCGCGGTCCATACTAAAAATTGTTTTCGTAGCATTCGAGGAGGGAGCAAATGCGCTTCTCTTATTATGTCGGAGTTTGACCAAATTTGAAAAAAAGTGCCAAAAAAGGGTATTTTTTCGGCCATACTTTTTAGCGTAACTTTTGTGTTTGTGGACCGATTCCTCTAATATTTGCAGGCATTGTAATTTGAAGTTTTTCCTATCTTTTGCTGAAGATTTGAGCGAAATTAGTTGATTCGTTTTCGAGCAGTGATCATTTGAAAAAATGCTCTCGAGGGAGGGGGGGCTGGCGAAAAAACAAAATGGTGGTTTTCGGCGTTTTTAAGGTACTTCTCGCGGTAACATAGTAACGTGTTATACATCAAAAGTTTGCAAAAATTCTGAATTTTCTATTCGTACAGTCAGTTTTTGGATATTGTTTTTCGTTTTTGAGTTAAAAATTTTTTTTATTTTTGAAAATTGCCAGTAAAACCAACTAATGGTTTAAAGGTCCCCATGGATCGGACCTGTTACGTTTTGTTAAGCAATGTGTGTAGTTTCATATTACGTGTGGTAGAATTGCATACTAATCCGGGATCAAAAGTTATGGCCGATTCAAGCACTAAAAATGGTCAAATTTTGGACACTTTTTTCGAAATTTTTTTTACTTTTTGATTTTTGAAGCGGGGAAGAGGGTTCCGCGAACTGGGGAAGGTCTGGAGCTCTGGGACTTTTAGGTTTTGTTAAGGAATGATTGTAGTTTGAAACTAAGGGTCGCAGACGTTTTTCCGACTCCGGGATCAAAAGTTATGAAACATTGAAAAATAGTAAGAGTAGGTTTTTCTTGGTTATGAGACCCTGTGTTCAGGACATGATAATCTGGGTAAGAAGTTTTGCGATTTGGCTCAAAATTTGTGTCAGGATGTAAGGACACAATATAAACAAGATTTTAACATTTTTGGGCGAAAATTCGAAAAAAAAATTTTTGGACTTTTTGCCGTATTTAGCTCATAACTGTAGTAAAAGTAAACGTACAAAGGTGGGGATTGCATATTATGAATGAGAAAAGGCTGTTCTTTCCAACGGTACACAGCAAGCTGCGATCAGAAAGCTCTAAAGATATTTATGTCGGATTTTGGACAAAATTGAAGAAAATGCAAAAAACGCTATTTTTATCTTTTGGTGAAGATTTGAGTAAAATTCGTTCATTCGTTTTGGAGTACTTATCAATTGAAAAAATGCTGTCGAGGGGAGCTCAGGAAGAAAGAAAATGGTAGTTTTCGGTGTTTGTGGAGTCCGTTTTTAGTTAAAAGGAAAACTATAAACAGGAGGGAGGATACAGTATTGGTTGACGAGATATTATAGCGATTGGAAACTACAGTATTAATTAAGGGAAGCGCGTTTGCGCTTTTCAGTGTGGCTATTGGGTAGCGCGTCCCATACTAAATTGTTTTGGTAGCATTCGGGGAAGGAGCAAAACGGTTCCCTCATTATGTCGGAGTTTGGACAACATTGAGAAAATGCCAAAAAGGGTATTTTTTCGGCCATACTTTTTAGCATAACTTTTGTATCTGTATTTGTATCTAAAAATGGCCAAATTTTGTACATTTACTGTACTTCAATTTTGTTGAATTTTCAGTGGCAGGAATGTGTAAATGATATTATTTTAGTGCACCAGCCAATAGAAAACGTGTCACCAGAACCTAAAATGGCCGATCCACAAGCTCAAGAAATAGGGCGTCGAACGTGACATACATCTTTGCTCAAAAGTTTCGTCATTGCTGATGTTTCTAAGCGCATAGCAAGTAAATCGCTGGCTCAAATGTGTTCAGATGCACATTAATCGAAGCCTCTTGATCTGATGATCTCAAAAATACCGCCCACGTCTCAGTCTGATGCTTTATAACTGTTATCGGTCGAAATTCTGCAATCCTACTTTTAACCCTTCCGGTACCTTATGTTTACTGCCGTTTTTGGTCCCTTTTTGGCCAGGTGATGCCAAGTTCTACTTTGAATTCCACAGAAAACAAGCCGAAAATCAGTGGTGAAAACCAGAAATTTCCATTATGCATGGATAAGATGTGATGGTAGAAGGAAGTGAAGCACACCCATTGATTCGCCATGTCATGTTGGATGTGAAATCGCGCTCGGAATTTCGATTTTCGACCACTTGTGTAAGTCACCAAAAATGGCGGTAAACATAAGGTACTTTGTGCTGGAAGGTTTAATAGTAGGTCTGCAGAATTTCGACCGATAACTAAAGCAATAAAGTATCAGACTGAGACGTGGCCGGTAATTTTAAGATCATCAGATCAAGAGGCTTCGATTGATGTGCATCTGAACACATTTGAGCCAGCGGTTTACTTGCTATGCGCTTAGAAAGAAACATCAGCAATAAAACTCGTGAGCAAAAATGCAAGTCATGCTCGGCGCCATATTTCTTGAGTTTGGATCGACCAATTTAGGTGCTGGTGGAAAGTTTTCTATTCCATGTGCCAAGATCTTTCATCCCTAACTTCACTGGTGCAAAAGTGATGGGTATTTTTCTAATGGTCAAAAAATTTTGTCTCTCTCTGTGACGAAAAACGTTAAAATTTGGCGCCAAAATTTTGGCTAGAACAAAGTTAGGCACACCACCGGAAGCCCGTTGTCTCAGCTGCACAAAGCACGAAACCGCATCGCGATAGCTTCTGAAATGTGTGAATGACAGCTAATTAAACAGCGGCCGCAAAAAGTTGCCTGGGTCATATTTCGAGATTTGGCTTATTTGCCACCCCTGGGCATAATCGAGAGCTCTGCACTATGTCTGTTGGTGAAACAAGTCGCCCAGACCGTCCTGTTAGATTTACAGAGTGTTCTGCACTGTTGCCTATGTAAATCCAGGGATATCTCTGCAAAGTATCCCCTATCACAATAGTGGATATATGAATAAAGGTGTAGTTATTGGAGTCAGTATCCAAGATGTAAAGAACTGGATATTAACTTTTTAGCTCCAAAGCCCAACTAGCCAATAACTACACCCGCGCAAAGGCAATCGCCACGGCACTGCTGAATGCGTCTGAGTCGTGTGGATCTTGTGTTGCGCTTATGGCTTACTAACGCCAGTTGTTTTCTGTTCTATGGATCAATTCTAGGTCAAAATGCTATGGAATAAGGGTGCCGACCACCCCTAAAGCTGAGCTGGACTAGCAGTAGTCACGCCACATCAAACGGTTCTTTTTAGTTTTACACAGGCGTCATACGCTAGAATGTTCATGCAACATTCCAGTGGTTGTAGCATTAAGACCGTATATGTGAATACGTAGCTCACACTCCCAATACCGAATACTTCATTAATAATGACAAATTGATGCTTAACTTGTACTGATTTTGGATTTTGGTTGATTGATGGAAAAACAGCTTTGTAAAGCTAATCATAAGTTCAATTTCAAAGATTGTCAGTATTGCACATTAGAGCAAAACATACATAAAATTTGTGCCCAAAGTTTCAAAAGACAGGTTAAGTAACCTTTTGTATACTGTCATCACAGCTCAGCTGCTGTTTTGGTTTTGTGAGGTTTTGGGTATGAGCATGTCAATCTGTCCCCAGCTGATCAAAGTTACTTTGCAGTAAGCAGAAACATCCACTGAAGCACGGATTTCCTTCTGGGCATTGGACGGACTTTGATTCTATGTATGTGTCAAACAAGAACTGGGAGATTTTTCTTGGCAAAGCACCTGCAGGCAATGCAGAAACTGGATAAACGTAGTGTAGTAGCATCACAAAATTGGTCAGCTGAGACAGCAGTAGACAAATAGAGTGATTCTAGGTGTTCCAAATTGTATAAAAAAGTAAAAGCTAGTAAGTAAGTAGTAAAAGATATGAAAAATAAAATTTTTAAATTTTTAACAGTAAACTACCATTTTGGCAGTGAGAAAGATGAACTGGGTCGAGTTTTAGTTGCAACAAAATCTTCTTAGGTAGGCACCTAAAAAAACGTTGATGTTTTCGTTGATACCAAACCCCACACCTGCAACGTTTTTCTCAACCGACTACCCCAGCCCCTCTCTAAACGTTGTAGTTTATGGACAGCTCCAAATAAAGATGCACCTTGTCATTTGTACAGGCTAGCTGAGCCTGAAGCATATGAGCGGAAATTGCGGAAACTCTGAGGGGCAGCGCTTGGGTCCTCTCTGAGATTTCAGATTATCACCAACATTTGGCTCACTTCTAATCTGACTGGCTGATGAATTTTTCAGAAAATTTTTTCTTTTTTTAAAATTATTCTTGTTAGTATACATTAAAAGCATACATGGGCAGGAAAAATCCGGAGGGGGGAATGGAGACGCTGGGGGGGGGGTCCAGAAAAAGGCCAAAAAACGCCTATTTGGCTTAAATAAGCGAAAATTTTCTCCCTCCGGGGGCGAGGGGAGGGGTATACCCCACACCCCCGGCCCATGTATGATTAAAAGAGGTCTTCCCCCCACCCAAAATTGGCCTGGTTTGGGCCCTCTGCGATCATCGCCGCCACCAGCAACAGCTCGGCCCGTTTAGGATTTTCGGCACGGCTGGACGGGATCAATTTTTGAGAGGCGGGCTGGGCCGTCCGTGTGGGGCAAAAATTTTAGAGCGAAATTAAAATTAAGCACAAAATAGAAATACACACTCGTTTTTCTGTTTTAAAATGCTACTTTTGGAAGCTTAACTTTAATTTTAGCTTTCAATTTGAGAATTCAGACCAAATTTTCAAAACTTTAGTTAGACAAAGCAAAAACCAATGGGCCGGGCTGGATTTTGATGCCGGGCGGATATCCCTCTGCTGAAAGGCCTGCTGAGCCTGGCCGAGCCCAAAAAAAACCGTGCCCATGGATGCTACCTTATTCCATGGTGGGGGGGGGCATATGGACCTAGAATCGATCCATAGAACAGAAAACAACTGGCGTTAGTAAGCCATAAGCGCAACACAAGATCCACACGACTCAGACGCATTCAGCAGTGCCGTGGCGATTGCCTTTGCGCGGGTGTAGTTATTGGCTAGTTGGGCTTTGGAGCTAAAAAGTTAATATCCAGTTCTTTACATCTTGGATACTGACTCCAATAACTACACCTTTATTCATATATCCACTATTGTGATAGGGGATACTTTGCAGAGATTCAATAAGTGCCGAAAAAGTGATGGGACATTTTTTTTATCTATACTGTATGTATATCGTTTGGAAAGCCACTGGTCAAACAAAGATTAAACCTATATTGCGGGCTTTTAAACGTTGAATAGCCCGGGAAATAACTACGTACATACATGTACATGGTGTCGATATATGGTACCTGTCCTGCCATCTGTCCTGTTCTGCTACCTTGCCTCTTGATCTTCTTCCATACATGTAGTACTAGGGGGGGTTTGGGGGGGGGTTACTCCCCCCAGCTGGAAAGGTGGAAAGGCCAAACCCCCCTCACCCCCCCCCCCGAGACAGGTTAAGGGACCCCCCCCCACCAAAAAATACAAGTACTAGTGGTGGCTCCAGTATTAACAAACTGGATCAGAAATCACTAATTTTTAGCCTAAAATTCACTTGAAAAGCCTTTGGAAACCGAATTTGGCGTTTCCACTGCTGATATTTAAGAGAAATCGGAGTTTTTGGAAGCCCTTTTTGTCATTTTTTGCTTGTTTTTAGCTCTAAAAAGCTATTTGGCAGCTTAAAATTGCGATTTTTAGCATCCTTACTGAAAAAATCGTGCTAAAAACGCATTTCCAGGCGTTCTGGAGTTTTTTGAAATTTTGGACCCCACCTCTGGACGAAACCCCCCCCTCGACCCCCCATCTGAGGAAACCCCCCCCCTACCCCCCTCCCCCAGGTCGGCCCGGAGCTGTTACATGTATGTCTTCTTCCTTCTCTGTGCGTTCACTTTCATCTCTCTTTTCATCATCGTCATCCATGAAACCGATTTCCGACTGCTTTCCAGCGAGCACAAACGGATCTTCTTTCTCTTTTGAGAGGTAGTCTGTTTGGACCAGCAGTAGCCAAGAGACACAAGGTCCGGCAGCCTCCTTAACATTTTATTGATTGGTACATTACTTGCGGTTTTTCCAGCTGCAATTTACTTCCCTCGGGTACAAAACGAAGAAGAAAGCAGTTGGGCTTTGGTGGATGAACGACAGTACCCCAGAATACACAGTCAACTGCAAGCAACCCTCATGCAATTATGTCTATACAAAACGTCTGAGAACTCCAAGCGTTCTACAAACGTTGGAGTTACACTACGAAACTGGCTGTAAGCAGAATGCAATATACTCTAAGATAAAAAATTGAACACCACTTTTCCTAGCTCATTTCTAACGCTAGTTTTGTTCAAAAAAGATTACCGTCTTTTCTACGCAGCTGTATTTTATGTATACAGTAGTGCACAAAAAATCTCCTCTCCACTTTTTCGTGGTCTCTAAAATCACTCTTTTTCAATCAATTCTCAACGAATTTGAACCAAATTTGGAGGATAGGTGCCCAATTAGTCCGGCTACCTGTGTTACAGTTTTGGTGCGAAAATTCAAATTTTGGCGGGAAATTTAAAGAAAATGCGAAAGTCATATGGTCTTATAAAAACGGCTCTTACTCAAGAAATTCAAAAGCTACGCCCGTGGAATCACGGCCGCTTATAGACCAGATATAGTGCAATTTTAGGTAAACGTTTGAAAACCCTCGCTCAAAGTACGATCCGATTTTCAAACTTGGCAAAAAATCGGGATTTACCCATTTCGAAAGCTAACATTTTGAGCTTCACTAAATTTACCCGTTTTCAGTCAATTCTCTGCCAATCTGAACCAAATTTGCAGAGTAGGTGCCCAATGGGTCTGACTAACTGTGCCAGAATTTTGGCGCGAAAATTCAAATTTTGGCGGGAAATTTAAACGAATATGTGAATATCATAAAATGGTCTTATAAAAACGGTTATTATTCAAGAATTACAAAAGCTAATGAAATCATAACCACTTAAAGACCCATGTAGTGCAGTTTTATGCAGAAGTTTCAAAACCCTCAGTGTTTTCCAGCAGGACAACGCTCCTGCACACACCGCTAGGATCTGTAGGGTGAGGGTGTGAACAGTGAGGGTTTTGAAACTTCTGCATACAATTGCACTATATTGGTTCTATAAGCGGTCATGATTTCTCAGGCGTAGCTTTTGTATTTCTTGAGTAAGAGCCGTTTTTATGAGACCATGTTATGATATTCACGTATTCATCTAAATTTCTCGCCAAAATTTGAATATTCGCGCCAACATTCAGGTACAGTTAACCAGGCCCAATGGGCACCTACTCTGCCAATTTGGTTCATATTTGCAGAGAATTGACTGAAAACGGGAAATTTTAGTGAACCTCAAAATGTTAGCGTTGGAAATGATGATAAATCCCGATTTTTTGCCAAATTTAAAAATAGGATTCTCGCGCATACTTTGAGCGAGTGTTTTTGAAACTGCTACATAAAATTGCACTACATATATTGGGTCTATAAGCGGCCGTGATGTCACGGGCGTAGATTTTGTATTTATTGAGTAAGAGCCGTTTTATGAGACCATTTTATGGTATTCACATATTCGTTTAAATTTGCCGCCAAAATTTGAATTTTCGCGCCCAATTCTGGCACAGTTAGCCAGACCCAATGGGCACCCACTCTGCAAATTTGGTTAACATTGTCAGAGAATTGACTGAAAACGGGTAATTTTAGTCAACCTCAAAATGTTAGCTTTGGAAATGATGATAAATCCCGATTTTTTGCCAAATTTGAAAATCGGATTCTCGCGCGAACTTTGAGCGAGGGTTTTGAAACTTCTACACAAAATTGCACTATATCGCGTCTATAAGCGGCCGTGATTTCACGGGCATAGCTTTTGAATTTCTTGAGTAAGAGCCGTTTTTATGAGACCATATGATTTTCGTATTTTCGTTTAAATTTGCCGCCAAAATTTGAATTTTCGCCCCAAAACGCTAACACAGGTTGTTGTAACATTTTGTCCTTTCGGACTAGGAGTAGCCAACTGCTATAGAGCAGGAAGAGACACAAGGTCCGGCAGTCTCCTTAACAACAACCCTCCCCTTTGCTGTCGGTGTGTGCAAGACAGCTAAGGTTTGGTTCCCATTTATCTACTTGCCATTGCTGACTTTCGATGGCCTGGGTTGGGCTTTGTGTCGACTACTTCCCATCGCCTCGACAGGTTTCGAACCCACAAACACACCGCTTCCACGGGTGCCGGGGCCGCCGTGACACACGGGATAGCGTAAACTACCCATGGCCAAGACGCGACAGGTAGCCAGACTAATTGGCCACCTGCACCTACCCTCCAAATTTGGTTCAAATTCGTTGAGAGTTGATTGAAAAAGAGTGATTTTAGTGAACCCGAAAAAGTGGAGAGGACATTTTTTGTGCACTACTGTATATTTAAATAAATGTATTTTCAGTCGGAGCGCCCTTGTCTGGTAAGTCCAAAATCTGTTTGACCAAGTCTCTGTTGTCGGAAACTTTTTCAAATATTTCAGAACTTGAGAAAAACTGCCTGCAATTGGCGTGGTCTCTATTTTACAACTCTACTTGTTTCATTGTCAACGGACTGCTGGATATTAGGGAACCGAAGCTTTTTGAGGAGGCAAAGGAAGCCTGCGACTATGGTCGCTTGGCCCGTCCGCTCAACTATTCCTTTGTGAAAGAATTCGAAAAACACTTTCTGCCCAAGTTTCGTCATCGATTGCATCGTACGTATGAATGGAGTTCTAATCGAACTTGTAACAAATTTATTATTGCAACGAACTTACATGTACAGGGTCCGCCAAAAAACAAGCCAGCATATTTTTTATTGTGCCAACTTTAAATCTCAACCGATTTGAATGAATGCCTGGTTCCCGAGATGTTTGCCATCAAATTTGAAACGCTGATTTTGGTAAATGAACAAACAGTTATTAAAACAACCCAGCAGACTTTTTGCTGTAGCAACCATAACTCTCAACCGATTCGATGAATCCTTTTTTAAATGAAAGATAGATAAATTGTTTAAAAAATTTTATCAAAACACTCTGCTCAGTTCCTGAGATACTTACGCTCAAAGACAAAACAGACTTTGGAAATGAACGAGAGCGATTCGGTTGCACTTCATAATAAAGCAGATTCCTACTGCTGGGGGTAAGAGACTTTACTGGTGAAGTAACCGAGCGTCTGTGTCACTAGTAAAGTCCGGTGACCTTAGCCCTTAGCTGTAGGAATCTGTTTTATTATTAACTGCAACTGAATCGCTTCAGTTCAGTGCCGAACTCTGTTTTGTCTTTGAGCGTAAGTATCTCAGAAACCAACATTGCACCAATCTGTCAACAATTTATTTGCCTTTCATTCAAAAAAGATTCATTCAAATCGGTTGATTATCATTACCGGAGTTTTCCACTTATAAGACCTTAAACCTTATTACCTTAAAGATAAGGTTGGTCATTGTCGGTCTCAAAGTATGGCTGTAGTCGGCGGTTCTACCTTTGCTGGGCTTACCAAACAGACCACAGCGAAACTTCCGGGAGCGCAATGAGATTTTTGACAAGTGGGATGATCATGAACTGCATCAACGGTACCGATTTACTAAGAACTTCTGACAGCTTTGCGATTCAATTCGGTGTGACATTGAACACCCAACCAAGCGGAATTTTGCGTTATTGATCCAGAACCATCTTGCGGTTGCTCTAAGAGTATATTTGCAAGTAGTAAATTTCGGCTCAAGCACAACTCTTTCAATAGTATACTACGTTGATATTCAGAGCTTGCAACGGTTTTCCTTAAAACAATGACTCACACAAAGATCATTAAAGATTTTTGCTTGCATCTGCCTGAACCACCTCTTTAAATAAAAAGGTTTGAGAAATAAAATGTTCCAGATATGTAGATTTCACCGTGCATTTTTCAATATAAATTTTCAATTTTTACATACATTGCGATTCTTTGCGATTTGTAAGCGGCCTTAGCACCCTGAATGCCTCTTTTTATTTTCTTTTTGATTTCTTCCAGAGAACGTTTGAAATCCGATTTTATCGACAAAAAGTCTTTCAACAGGTAGAAGTCCGAGGCATCGCTTTTATCTTTTGCTGTGAGAGCTGAGAAAAAGCACCAACGATCGCTTTGTGGTACTTCTCGTAGCAATCGATCAAGAGACAACAATCATTTTTTGTCCAATTTGGGCTCCGCGGTTTTCGTTTACGTTTGTCATCAGGCACTGCGGCCATAACTGAGCTTTAGAGCGCTTTTGAATGGAGCTGATGACGAAAACCAACCGCACAAACAAAGATTGCAGAGTTAAGTGCCCACTTAGTTAAGGTAGTACCTTAACTTTTTTGTGCAACTCACTTTAGTACCACCTTAACAAAGTGCCCACTTATCCATTTAAGGTTCCACCTTAAAGATAAGGGGCCCCTTAAGGTCAGTTAAGGTGGCACTTAACAAAGTGCCCACTTATCGATTTAAGGTGCCAACTTAAGGATAAGGGACCCCTTAACTTAAGGTTGTTTTATGCAACCCGGCCCTGGTCTTAAACCTGGAAAATACCCAAATTTAGGTACTGTATTATGTTCAAAACAAAAATCAGAATCATGTTTTATCTGTATTATATACTTCTGCCTTTGTTTTTTCACGATGGGCAGCTTTTGTTCACTTAAAAAACAGATAATTGTGTGCTAAAATCGGTCAATCTAACTAAAACCATGGTCTTTTAAGAGTCGTTCTCTGGTCAGATCGCGTTTTGGTCCTTTGCCCTATTCAGACCCAAAATTGAAACTTTGAGCTAGAGAGCTGTAAGTTGGTACACTAATAGATACTTATGAGTTATCTTTCAGCTGCAAAGGATTAATGGATCTGACGCTCCTGTCCTGAGATATAGCCTTCCGAAAATCGGTCTGCTTAACTATGGGACCAAAATTTCAAACTCGAATTTCTCGCTTCATACTCGGAATCCGGACCTAAAAATTGGGGGTTTAGAGTACTTTTAGACTGCTTTAAGAAACTTTCGTCAAATTTTCGTTTTGCGAAAAAAAAATTTTTTCGCCCCCTTTGCGCCCTCCTAGCTCGTCTGGAACCCCCAACCCAGTTTTTTTTTATTTCAGAAAAATGTTGCGCTATCAATTACCTACCGTTTGGTGTGAAGCATTGTTTGCTCAGACCCGAAAAACGTGAGAAAATTGAGGTCAAACATGTCCCGGTCGCAAATATTTTTCTGAAATAAAAAAAACTGGGTTGGGGGTTCCAGACGAGCTAGGGGGGCGCAAAGGGGGCGAAAAAATAATTTTTTTTCTGAAAACGAAACTTTGAGAAAAGTTTCTTAAAGCAGTCCAAAAGTACTCTAAAACCCCCAATTTTTATGTCCGAATTCGTACTAGTAGGTGGAAAACCGGACTTGGAAATATTTTACCTGAGAAAAGTTCGAAAATTTTGCTACCGGGACATGTTTTACCTCAATTTTCTCACGTTCTTCGGGTCTGAGCAAACAATGCTTCACACCAAACGGTAGGTAATTGATAACGCAACATTTTTCTGAAATAAAAAAAACTGGGTTGGGGGGTTCCAGACGAGCTAGGGGGGCGCAAAGAGGGCGAAAAAAAATTTTTTTTCTGAAAACGAAAATTTGACAAAAATTTCTTAAAGCAGTCTAAAAGTACTCTAAAACCCCCAATTTTTAAGTTCGAATTCGTGCTAGTAGGTGGAAAACCGGACTTGGAAATATTTGACCTGAGAAAAGTGCGAAAATTTTGCGACCGGGACTTGTTTGACCTCAATTTTCTCACGTTTTTCGGGTCTGAGCAAACAATGCTTCACACCAAACGGTAGGTAATTGATAACGCAACATTTTTCTGAAATAAAAAAAACTGGGTTGGGGGTTCCAGACGAGCTAGGGGGGCGCAAAGGGGGCGAAAAAAATTTTTTTTTCTGAAAACGAAAATTTGACGAAAGTTTCTTAAAGCAGTCTAAAAGTACTCTAAAACCCCCAATTTTTAGGTCCGAATTCCGAGTATGAAGCGAGAAATTAGACTTTGAAATTTTGGTCCCATAGTTAAGCAGACCGATTTTCGGAAGGCTATATCTCAGGACAGGAGCGTCAGATCCACTAATCCTTTGCAGCTGAAAGATAACTCATAAGTATGTATTAGTAGGGACCGGCAACGGCGGCCAATTTTGCGCCGTTCCGCGTGCCTAATTTTCTTCGCACGTTTTCACCACACTGGTGTCGCGGGGATCAAAATCATGTTTTTTAAAAAAATGCGGCTAGAAAAGCGCGTTCTTTTTTTATGGTTTTTTGTTTTGATTATTTTAACATAACTATTCACCAAAATCACCTTGCTATACGCTAAGCTGCGGTTGTTTTCGGCTAAAATAAGCGGAAAAACAGCGTCAGTGTAAAAAAAGTTTATGATCTCAAAAGGTGCGCCCGACGGTATTAAAGAGGCATTGATCATCTTTCGTTTGAGCCATTTTTTTTCGGCATCGATGCAGCCAAAGATCCCGGAAATCAGATTGAAATTTTACATGGTTAAGCATAGGCAGAATCGGTATTTTTTCAGAAAACGAAAGTTTGCTCTTAAACAAAGAACAAATAAAAAAGGTGCGCCCGCTTAAATTTTAGTTTAGGTGTTGCTCTTACTAAAATCACTCAGATTTGGCGTCCTAGGTTAGTAAAAGATCCCGGAAATTGGGTTAAAGTTGATGAGGTCGTTAAAATTAGAGGGTATCGAATACGAACGTATTGGGGATCCTGAGCAGCCCAAAGCCAATGGTTTATATTTTGCTTCTTGACAATCCTTTAGTAGTTTTGCGTCTCTGCTAATCAATATAAGGTGAATCCTGCTCAGGCTTAACGTGTGTAGTCAATAAATATGGTACAAAAGCGGAAAAACCTGTAATCGCTTATTCGAGTTAACTTCATATAATTCGTTTTCATTTATATGTCAGTGGAATTCCTTCAAATTTTCAGCGTTTATTCATAAGTGTTAAAGATATTTTTTGCCCAAATTTGAGCTGCATATTCCAACGCAAACAGGCACGGAAGGTAATCCAGTAACGAACGAAAGTCGGATAGGGTTAGGTGTAGCTGGGGAGGGGGAATCAGGGAAGGTCAGAAATGGACTAGATATTAATTAATTAACTTTCTTATGACTATACAACTCCGGAACGTGCGCTATACTGATGCATACCCCTAGGGGTATTTTTATATTTGGAAAACAAGCCCTCAGGAGCGTGTCCTGTCTGTACTGATGCATACCCCTAGGGCATACATGGGCCGGGGGTAAGGGGGTATACCCCTCCCCCTCGGCCGGCCATACCCCCCTCGGCCGGCCATACCCCTCCCTCCCCCATCCCCCCTCCCGGAGGGAGGAAATTTTCGCTTATTTAAGGCAAAATAGGCGTTTTTTTGGCCTTTTTTCGGGGGGACCCCCCACCCGAGGTTTCAAACCCCCTACCCCCTCCGAATTTTTCCGGCCCATGTATTGCAGACATGGGCCGGGGTAGGGGGTATACCCCACTCCCGCGGCCGGCCACACCCCCCTCCCCACCCCCCTCCCGGAGGGAGGAAACTTTCGCTTATTTAAGGCAAAATAGGCGTTTTTCGGCCTTTTTTCGGGGGGGACCCCCCCCCCCCCCCCGAGGTCTCAACCCCCCTAACCCCCCTCCGGATTTTTCCGGCCCATGTATGCTCCAGGGGTATTTTTATATTTGGAAAACAGGCATACATGGGTCGGAAAAATCCGGAGGGGGGTATGGGGGGTCCAAAAAAGGCCAAAAACGCCTATTTTGCCTTAAATAAGCGAAAATTTTCTCCGTCTGGAAGGGTGGTGGGGAGGGGCTATGGCCGGCCGAGGGGGGTATTGGCCGGCGAGGGGTATACCCCCACACCCCCGGCCCATGTATGAAAACAGGCCCTCCAGAGCCTGCCTATACTGATGCGCCTCTAGGGGTACTTATATATTTGGCAAAACAGGCCCCCGGGGCTTGCCCTTTGTTGATATAGTGATCATTAGACTCGCCAGGCGAAGGGCTTTCAAATGATATACAACACGACCATTTTGGGCGATTTTGGAATGTTTCCAAAAATAATCGATAATCGATATTTATCGATAAATCATGTTAATTTATAATTAATAATGATTAAAGACATTAATTTTTGTTTGGGATCGGTTCCTGATTCCCCCGCGCTACGCCTGATCCGGAGTTTCTCACCAAAGTACAAATCGGAGGAAGTAGGGAGCCAATCCGGGGGGTCTGTAATATTTCGGGTGGGGGGCAGACCACCTGTTACATGTATTGTAGCAGTTCATCCTTGTCTGAAACTGTAAGTGTAGTGTCTGAAACTGTAAAAGAATTGTGCCAGAAACATCGGAGAGGGAGAGTGGAAAAGGTGGTTTTGATGGGGGGTGCTCCCCTATCGGGGGGGGGGGTTGGCCCAAGTCGGTGGGAGGGGAGCAGAACCCCAGCCCCGCTGTTACATATACAAATGTACCTGGAAAACACAGGAATACCAGTTCACACTCTTCTACTATTCAGTTCTAGTTCGAGCTACCAAGGTGTTTGTTCGGTATATAAAGGTGGTAGACGCAGTCCTACAGTCTTGGTATATAAAAAATGTAAAAGAAAATCGCATTGCGATTAGAATGACACCGGTCCCATCAGAATCGGCGCAGGGGTTTACGAGTGACAGTCTGATAAAGTACATCGGTCATCGGTATGCACGCTGCGGTCAACTTTCTAGGAAGAAAAGGTGGCACGCTGGGTGACGCAGTTAAACGGTCATAACTCGCTTATTATCCAACCAATTCCGTTCCGGTTTGTTTTGTTAGACTGCATAAATTGTGCGCTTTTCAATTCTGAAGCCGAATTTCGCCTAGGAGCATTTTGAATTTTCGCGTGCCGGTCCCTAGTATTAGTGTGCCAACTTACAGCTCTCTAGCTCAAACTTTCAATTTTGGGGTCTGAATACTGAAACTCGATCGGTTCAGAGAACGACTCTTAACTGGAAAATGGGTGTATGAACCCAGTTTTCTGACCACCTATTAGAAGACCATGGTCTTATAACAGTCAGGCACTTAACGCCGTTTATGGTACCGACACCATATACAGTAAGGTGCCGGTACCATATATGGTACCGGTACCGAGGGTAGTTGTTGTAGTTACACTCTGTTAACTACATATTATTGTTAGACTATAGGTAGCGATGTGCTAATAGTCTCTGTGTACGTGCCTTTTATCTATGTACAGAATGTTCTGGAAAAGGTCGGTCCCTCTCTCTTATCTCTTACCCGGACTAGAACTTTCTGGAACGTTCTATGGCCGTATATAAGCAGCCCGCTCTGCAGTGTTCTCTATGAGCTTCCATGAGCTTCTATGAGCTTACTCTCGTGTGCTACCCTCTCTCTACTGTCTCCCCAGTGGCTCATACCCCGTGAGTCACTCCCTAGCCCTGCTTCTTCGTTGTTATTGGTTGTTACTGTTATTGGGCGATCGTTCCCAATAAACCCTTGTTTGGAATCCTGTTGTATCACCTCCCACTCGGCCCACAAATACAACAGAGATTTTCTGGCGACGCAGGTGGGATTCGAACCCACGCGGGCAATGCCCAATGGATTAGCAATGGATAAGCAAGCAAGGAGGCAACTCCTGGAGTCGCTCAAGCCCACTGCTGCTCTGGCACCTGCTTTCCCAGCTGTGGTGGCTACCTCTGTTCCATCATTCTCTGCTTTCGACTCAACAGCCGAACTCTGGACTGACTACTGGGCTAGATTCCTGACTTTCATTGGAGCCCACTCTGTCGCTCCAGAAAGACGAGCGCAAGTCTTCCTCACCAACCAAGCTCCAGATGTCTACAAGTTGCTCTCCAACTTGGCCCTTCAACAATATCCTCCCAAGGACATCAATCAACTGACTCTGGATGACATCACTGGTTTCATGAAGGAGCAGTTCGATCCCAAACGCTTCATTGTCCAGGAGCGATTCAAGTTCTGGAGTGACATGCACCGCAAGCCTGGAGAGACAATTCAAGAACTGGCGGCAAGGATCCGACAAGATGCGGCTACCTGTGACTTTGCCTCGATCAAGGACCCCCAGGATGAGGCTCTGTGCACGCGATTCATCTGCTCGGTCAACAATGAAGCCGTTCTCAAGGCTCTCTTCAAGATCAAGGATGATGAACTCTCATTCGCACGCGCAATCGAAGTGGCCATTGAGACTGAAGATGCTGCCAAGGTGGCAAAGGAAACCGTCTATGCCACCAAGTCTAAGCCTGTCAACAAGGTGAAGAAGGAATCTTCAGTGCTTCCCAAGCAACCAATGACCACCCCCAAGACCGCTCAGCCAAGGATCAAGCCACCTGCTTCACACCCGCAGTTCTCAGGTGCTTGTTATCGATGTGGCAAGAAGGACCGTCCCAAGGGTCAGTGCCCATACAAGAACTACACCTGCTCCTACTGCGGCATCATGGGTCATCTCCAGTCAGTTTGCAAGAAGAAGAAGAGGGAACAAGGACCGAAACCTGTCAAGGGCATATCCCATGTCCAGCTCAAGACAGTCAAGCTCATCAACTCAGTCCCTGCTGTGCAGCACAGCATCACTCTCAACGGAACGCCCGTTACCTTCGAGATCGACACTGGTGCCGGTGACAACTTCATCTCAGAAGACACCTGGCAAGATCTGGGATCACCCTCTCTCAAGGACCCAGAAGGACACTACGAGACTGCTTCTCAGGAACCCCTTCCTGTTCTCGGAACATTGTCAGCAGTGGCTAGCACACCCACTCAGGACAAGACTCTGCAGTTCGTGGTTACTCCAGTGCCCAATCTCAACCTCCTTGGCCGTGCTGCAATCCAGCAGTTGGGCATCTCTGTGGACTCTCTCATGGGAAACACTGCTGTAAGCGCTACCAGCCATGCAGTCTGCACAGTCTTCGACAGCCTCAAGCCAGACCCCTCACTGCAGAAGGCCTGTCAACAGCTCTGCCAAGAATTCCCCGATCTCTTCAAGTCTGAACTGGGATGCCTCAAGGACTTCTCACTCGAGGTCAAGTTCAAGCCAGATGCAAAACCCGTGTTCTGCAAGGCCAGACCAGTCCCGTTTGCAATTCTGGAGGACCTCAACCAAGCATACGATGCTGGCATCGCTAAGGACGTTTGGAAACCCGCTCAATTCAACTCTCATGGTACTCCAGTGGTCCCCATCAGAAAAGCTCTGAGCCCTGGACAGACCAAACCCAGTCTTCGAGTGTGTGGCGACTACTCAGTCACAGTCAATCCACAACTGGAGACTCACCGTCAGCCCATTCCCCTGCCAGAGGATCTCATGCGCAAACTCGGAGGTGGATATGGCTTCACCAAGATCGACCTAGCGGATGCCTACAACCAGATTCCACTGGGACCGGACTCTCAGAAGAAACTCGCTCTGAGTACTCACAGAGGCGTGCTACTCCAGCTTCGCCTACCCTTTGGCATCAAGTCAGCTCCTGGTTACTTCCAAGAAATCATGGAGCAGCTCACTTCCGACCTCAAGGGAGTTGCAGTCTACTTGGATGACATTTTGGTCAGTGGAATCAACGCTGAAGATCATCTCAAGAATCTTCGCCAGCTACTCTCTCGCCTGGATGAGAAAGGACTTCGCTGCCGCCTAGCAAAGTGCTCCTTTGCTCAACCAAGCATCGAATACCTTGGACACACACTCTCCTGTCAAGGTATCGCGAAAGGCCCAAAGGTGGATGCTGTGAAGAAGATGCCCCCACCCACCAACGTCTCGTCTCTCAAATCCTTTCTTGGCTCTGTGCAGTTCTACCACAAGTTCCTACCCAACCTCTCCACGGTTACGGAACCACTGCATCAACTCACCAGGAAGGACACTCCTTGGCGCTGGGGAGCAGAGCAACAAGCAGCATTCCAGACTCTCAAGGATCTCCTGTGCACGGACACAGTGCTCGCCCACTTTGATCCTTCTCTGCCAATTGGAATTTCTTGTGACGCCTCAGATGTTGGAATTGGTGCCGTCCTCTTTCACCGCTATCACAATGGCAGTGAGCGACCAATTGCCAATGCGTCCAAGACTCTCACTTCAACTCAGCGGAAGTACAGCCAGATTCAGAAGGAAGCACTGGCTATCATCTTCGCCCTGAAGAAGTTTCATCAATTCCTTTATGGCCGCAAGTTTGTCCTGGTCACGGATCACAAGCCCCTCCTCGCTCTCTTTGGACCAGACAAACCCACTCCTGCACTGGCAGCCAACCGTCTTGCCAGATGGGCCTTCGCTCTCAGTCAATACGACTACCAGATCGAATTCAGGGACACCTCAAAGCATGGAAACGCTGATGCTCTCAGTCGACTCCCAGCTGGCCCTGACAGCAAATTCGATGAGGAGGAAACCGACAATGATGTGGATACTGTCTGCACGATCAAGACCATTAGCCTGCAGCTCAACCCAACTGACTCCACAGCAGTTGTCAAGGAAACAGCCAAAGATCCAGTTTTGGCTTCTGTCCTGAAGTTCACCAGAGAAGGCTGGCCTCCCATGGACAGAATGCAGCCAGGAGAACAAGCTACTGAAGAAGATGCTCCTGCTGAAGACCCAAGCTTCACAGTCCAAGCCTTCAAGAAGCTGGCTCCATCCCTATCCATATGCAATGGATGTCTACTCTTTGGGTCCTGGCTGGTCATCCCAAAACGCCTTCATGCTCCAGTCCTGCAACTTCTGCACCTCGGACATTTTGGCATGCAACGCATGAAGCAACTCGCTCGTTCTGCAGTCTACTGGCCTGGAATCGATCAAGACATCATGGATGTGGTTCGTCACTGTACAGCATGTGCTGAGCATCAGAACAAGCCTGCCCAACCGGCAATCCATCCCTGGATGCTCCCAGAGAAGCCCTGGAGCCGTGTTCATCTTGACCACGCCATCAACTTCATGGGACAGAACTGGCTTGTGATGATTGACGCCTACTCCAAGTACCCCTGCAACCATGCTACATCCTCAACTTCGACCAAGGCAACCACAACCCTGCTCGAAGAGGATTTCGCTCACTTTGGCTACCCCCACACCATTGTCACGGACAACGCGACCACCTTCATGTCAGAAGAGTTCAAGGATTGGTGCAAGACCAGAGGCATCACTCACCTCACTGGAGCACCATACCACCCTGCAACCAACGGTGCTGCTGAACGCTGGGTCCAGACATTCAAGCAAGCCCTCAAGAAGTCCTCACTTCCTCCAAAGGCAGCCCTGCAGGAATTCCTGATGCACTACCGCAGAACCCCTCTCTCCACTGGATACTCTCCCAGTGAGCTCCTCAATGGAAGACGAATTCGGTGCAAAATCGACACTCTTCTGCCCTCTCCTGCACACATGGCTCAAGGAAAGGAATCCAGACAAGCCATGAAGTCTCAAAGTCAAGAGGTGGTGCGCCCAGTGGTAGCCAAACTCACCTTCCGTTTCCCTGTTGGAACGCCATGCTACGCCCTGTACTATGGCCCTCGCCACAACAAGGATCCCCGATGGGTTCCAGCCATGGTCACTAAAGTGTTTGGAACTCGATCAGTCAACGTTCGTGTGTTCCCAAGAGGCCCAACTTGGCGCAGACACATCGAACAACTTCGTCCACGCTATGGAGTCGAAGAGGATGACGATCCTGGTGAGGCACCAACCCGAGCAGTTCCGGAGACAACTGTCAACTCGGGTGAAGCTCAAAGTTCCCAACCGAAGCCCAAGACTCGGAAGAATTGGCGTGCTCCAACAGGAGATGAATACGGACGTGACAAGCCATGACGATCAGAGCGGCTGAAACAGAAGCACTCCCAAAAGATTGATACCAGTCATACATAGGATAATCGCCTCTCGTTGTAACCTTAGGCTGGTGGGGAGGTGTTGTAGTTACACTCTGTTAACTACATATTATTGTTAGACTATAGGTAGCGATGTGCTAATAGTCTCTGTGTACGTGCCTTTTATCTATGTACAGAATGTTCTGGAAAAGGTCGGTCCCTCTCTCTTATCTCTTACCCGGACTAGAACTTTCTGGAACGTTCTATGGCCGTATATAAGCAGCCCGCTCTGCAGTGTTCTCTATGAGCTTCCATGAGCTTCTATGAGCTTACTCTCGTGTGCTACCCTCTCTCTACTGTCTCCCCAGTGGCTCATACCCCGTGAGTCACTCCCTAGCCCTGCTTCTTCGTTGTTATTGGTTGTTACTGTTATTGGGCGATCGTTCCCAATAAACCCTTGTTTGGAATCCTGTTGTATCACCTCCCACTCGGCCCACAAATACAACAGTAGTGGTACCATATAATATATATAATACATATAATATTATGGTACCCCCACCTTCGGGGCCTGTGGTGGTACCATGTATGGTACCGGCACCATATATGGTACCCCTACTTTCGCATTGGTATCGGTACCGGTACCATATATGGTACCACTCTGTTCAGATTTCGTACCATATATGGTAGTGGTACCATAGTATATGGTACTGGCATCATATATGGTACCGTCATTATGTATGGTACCGGCACCCATGGCCATGGGTAGGGGTAGGGTTCCAACGATATATCGATATCGATATCGAAAAGTCGATATATCGACCCTTTTTCCAATATCGATATCGATATCGATATCGCGATATTTCGCATCGATATTTTCGATATTTTTGTGTGCGGAAAAGTAGGAAAAAACAAAACTGACACCAAGTTTATTTCTCTGGAACATCAAAAAAACCAGTTTTTCGTGCACAAATAAAAATCGATGGTATAGTCAAAACCTAACAGTGGCATGATAGTTCTCAGAAACATCAATTTCTCAGCATTCTCAGCTTAGGTTCTTAAACGTCTGCCCTCAGCAACAGAAACAGAAGAGCTGCTCACTGCGCAGACTTGAAGCAGGAGGGCAGAAGCAGACATGGGCTATCATTTTGGCTGAGGGGTGGCAAATTTTCAAATCCTGAGCGGGTACCGCCGGGCTGATGGGTGGTTGAAAGGATCGTAAGGAAAAAAGTCGGACTAAAGTCAAGCTTTTTGGCTTATTTATCATTAAAATATGTTAAAATACGCTATTCTGTCTGAGCTCATTTATGCCTAATGAGGGTGGGGCATCGGCCAGAGAGGTCAACCGTTTCATTGAAGGGCTTCATAAGGGCCACTACTTTTTCTGCGATTCCCTACTTAATTGATATCAGATCGCTGATTGCATCAGTGCTTGACTGATGAGCAGTGAGAGCAGTTTGCTCTTTTAAATTTTCACATTTTCTTGCATAACTATAAATATCGATATCGATATCGATATCGATCGATATTGAGCTGAAAATATCGATATCGATATCGATATCGAATATCGACAAGTTTTGATATCGTCGGAACACTAGGTAGGGGTACCATATATTGAGCCGGTACCATATACATATGGTACCACTACCCTCGGTACCGGTACCATATATGGTACCCGGCACCTTATATGGTGTCGGTACCATAAACAGCGTTAAGTGCCTGACTGTATACTAGAAACAAAAACCTATTATAAGACTTCTAACTACAATGTATGGTGGTCTTATAAGCGGAAATTTCCGGTACAGTTGCTACAATAAAAATCTGCTGGCTAGTTGTCGTGTCGTGGCACACCCACTGCAACATTGTACAGGTTGTCCAAAAAGACGGAATTTAGTTGCAGTTGTAATTTTGATCAGTCCAAAGCAAACTTCAAACTTGTTGCAGGTCGTGCCCATCGGTTCTGGGTCGGTTTAGAACGCTTTCGTGACGGATGGAAGTGGGTAGAATCTATCTACTCACCCAAAGCTTTTACAAAAGTGACATGGCAAGAAAGGAAAAAAGTTCCTTTCACGCAGAAACAGCCGTTTCTTCGAAAACCTCGCGTCCCTTTCTAGTCTTTGAGCGGCACGTTTAAACGCTGCTTACTGCTTTGAGCACTTATTCGTAAACGAAATTTGCATTTTATTTGCCCACTCTAATTCGTATTCTTATTGAGGACAACATGTGACTGCACCTCTGTGCTGTTGTGCCTACTGTTGTTTGTGTATAGACATTCACATTTACCATACACAGAATACACATTGTTTTTTTCATTCTGTATACACATACACAGACACGCTGAAAATTTCGATACACATTGCCATACACAAACAGTAGTGAACAGGTATATTTTGTGTGTGTATTGGATTGGCAAAAATCGTTAAAGTATGCAACAGAATTTTGATGTTTTTACAGCACTAAGAGTGAGCAGATATCCCCAAAAGCCTAAACATGGCCCTAGTAGCTCAATTTCAAACATACCCTAGTTATCAAACAATGGACTATGATAGATCTGCCTTTCTAGTTTTCTTACTCAAAACCTGGCCAAAAATTTGCATTTTTAGTACAATACACATGCACATGAATACAGAAAAATACACATTGTTTTTCCGGATCTGTACACACACAAGGGGCCGTCCATAAACGACGTCGTTCCTCCCCCAAAATCGCCTTGCGTCGTTTCTTGGGGACCCCCTCCCCCTAAGGCGACATTGTTTTCGGTTTACCCCTCCCCCCGATAAAAGGGCAGTACATATTGTCGCGGTTTCTTTATTACCATACAGCGCAATCAATAAAATAAATCCCTGCACCCACTCTGGGAAGCCTTTCTGTATGTAAAACCTTTGCCAGAATGTACTCAAATTGAAAATAATGCAATCAAAGTTCCCTAAAATTCCGAAAAAAAGCGACGTTGGTTTTTGCTACCTCCTCCCCCTCCTAGTGCGTCGTTTATCGTCGCATTTCAGCCGACCTGCCTCCCCCCTCTGGAACGACGTCGTTTATGGACGGTCCCCAAGTTATCATGGACATGTGACAGTGAATGTGTATACGCATACACATACAGTACACGTTCTGAAAATCCAATACCAAACAACAGTAGTTGCGCCCCAAAATATAATGAATTAGGCGATATTATTAATTTCAAGATACGAAAAATTCAATAGTTATCAAATTGGCACCTTTATGAATCGATAAGTCATTAAGCCAACGATAGATTGTGGTCTTGATGAATGAATGTTCTTCATGTTTGAACACTGTTCTGCTCATACATGTAACAGGTCATCCGCCGATGGGGGGAGGGGGGGTTGGGGGGGGGTCTGGCGCCGGCCGGGGGGGGGGTCTGAGCCAAAATGTTGGGGGCGCGCGGTGGGCACTAAAAAACGCTCAAAAATCGAAAAAATCGCAATTTTTCGGCTAAAAATTGCCAAAAATCGCTAATTTGGGCTGAAATACAGCTAAAAAGTGCTCCTTTGCAGGCGATTTTGGCAATTTTTGTGTGTTAAATTGTAAAAAATTGCAAAAATTTGCTCGAAAATTTACTTGCCAGAAAAATCGGAGGGGGGGGGTCGGTGAAATCGTCTCGGGGGGGGGGGTCCCCATCCGGGGGGGGTCTGGCCTATTTCGGGTGGGGGCAGACCCCCCCAGACCCCCCCTGTTACATGTATGGTTCTGCTTCATAGATAAGTTGCTAAACGTATTTTTGAGAAAAGGATAATTTTCAAAACTGGCATTTGAGAAATGTTTCCAAAAGTAAACCAAACCATAGATGCCGCTCAAAGCATTATAACAGATCGGAACTAACTATTGGGGCGTTGTACTTAATCAGCCACCCTGCCTATGGCCGTCCGCGCGGTATAGGAAATCGCAGTGGAATCTACTATCATCCATATGACACCTACTACGATTACAACTGGATTTGTGAGTATGGTAAGAGTCTCAAAAATGGAAACTTTTCTTTTTGCTCTTGAAACATCAACCAAATTGCTTGAAGTTTGGAGCGAGTGTGATCTGATGTGCCACGAAAGGCTGGAAATTTTACGTCTACATGTAACACATGTATTTCTGGGCTGAAAAGACTGAGGAAGGGGCTAGAAGGCATTAGGAATCTTAAAACCAGGCTAGGATGCTCAGAACTTGAGCTGGAGTTTTTTTCCGCGGAAAAACGGAAAAAATCTGAAAAAACAGGCCGAGGTTTTTTCGGAAAAATATGCAACCCGGATCGGAACACCTATGATTGCATTATTTACTGTTTTTCATCATACAAACAAGGTTTACCACCAAAAATGCTGTAATATTGGCACGATTTGTATTGATAACTGCTCACTTCAGAATAAAAATCTGTCTCCATTACAGTATAGTAGCCAGGGTACTACATTGTATAAACAGCACTATCCGGTCTAGGCAGTGTCGTATCCAGGATTTCGGAAAGGGGGGGTGTAAAATTTTTAAAGTTCCTGGTTGGGCTGCTGCCCAAACAGGGCACGAAAATTTAGCAAAATTTGCCTTCAAAAACGCGTTTAAAACACATTCCAGGCTTAAAATTAACAGAAATTACAAGTTTTAGTAGTTTATAATGGCCTGGTTTGGCTTCTGCCCGACCAGGGCAAGAAAATTTTGAAAATTTAGCCTTCAAAAACGCATTTAAAAGGCATTCTCAGCACAAAATAGACAGTTTTGATACATAATTCATTAGTTTCGCTATTTTTGACAGACTTTTTCTTCCTACCTCCACCGCAAAGGGGGGTGTACAGACCCTACACCCCCGCTGGATACGCCACTGGGTATAAGTATCTAAACAAACAATAAACCATAACCTCCACTAACGTGGGCAACTACATGCCTGCTTCATTTGTATATGTACAGTATATGTGGTACATATATGACAGGGTGATTTACATATCCCGCCCGGCTTCGCAAGCCCAGAACTTTTTTGTTTGTGGACCGAATCGGCCGATTTTTTAATATGATGTGTGGGTATACTTCGTATTTTACTGGTTCAAATTTCAACAAATTCCATGCACTACATAACTAGTTATGCACTTCAACGTGGTGGTCACTGTTTCCAATCACTTCCTGCAGCCGCTGGTGGTATTCCACCGTCCACACTGGTAGGTGGACGCTTTTCCGAGTTTTGTTGGACACACTGCCCTCTTCGATCAGCGATCCATGCCACCAGCGGATTCTGGTATCTCTTGGAGGCTTGCGTTCTATCCCAATTTGCAGGCAGGACAATCTCTGCTTTTTTGTCCACTCAAAGTGTACCGCGCATTTTTAGACGTTCCTTCACCGAAAAAGCTATCAGAACTGCTAAAAACGTCAGTTTGTGTTGAAAAGTGAATAAAGCGTCAACCCACTATGGTTTAAGAATCTTTTCAACACTCAAACACTAGCCTAATCGCGCACAAGCCAAATGTATTTAGCGCCAATGTTGGAAATTTTAGTTTGCGGTAGGATTGCCCGTTTTCAGGCATTTCCTGATGAAATAAGCTGAAATTTTAAACAGTAAAATGCGAAGCATATCCACATATCATATCCAAAAATCAGCCGATTTGGTCCACAAACAAAAATTTTCTGAGCTTGCGAAACCGGGCAGGATATCTGAATCACCGTGTATATTATACGTATAATATACGTACAAATGCAAAATGGTTTGTATATGTGTATGTACAATACTTATGTATAGATCATACATGTAACAAGGGGTCCGGCGTCTGCCCCCGACTTAGGCCTTAGGCCGCCTGTAAAACGACGCTTTTCAGCTGTACTTGAACCCAAATTAGCGTTTGTTAGCCGAAAAAATGCGATTTTTCACAATTTTTGAGCTTTTTTCAGTGCCAACCCTCTCCCCCTTCAGCGGATGACCTGTAAAATGTATGGTTTACTAGAAGAGAAAGGCTTTTTTACAAAAGAAATTAGTTGACCTTTCTAGAGAAAAATGAAAGTATAAAACGCTCCAAAGGACAACAAAAAATTACATATAACTTGAAAAAGACAAAAATCGTCTTTTTAAAACGCTCCAAAGGACAACAAAAAATTAGATCAAATTCAAATACCTAACAAGCACAAAAAGAGTAAAGCGTAAATCAACAAACTCTAAAGAGGAAAGGTCGCGCCGCTGTTGAAGGGGCGGCAAGACTATTGAAGAGCTGACGTATGTGAGAGGGTTTCAGCGGTAATTTGTGCGCTTTGTTTTTGCGAATAGATCGGCAGGTGGCCTCGACTACAAGCTGATAGACGGGAACTGCGCAGGCGCAGGGGTCAGACAGGACAGCGATGTGGTGGGCCAAACTGGTAGGAGCTGCGGCTGACACGATGATAGGAAGCGACTTTGCGTGTTCGCGGAGTTGCATAATACAGTGCGCAGCTAATTGACTGCGCTGGTAAAGTGACGATGCCCAACGCAAGGGGTCAACGGTAAAAGCGCTCAAAGGCATAAACATACATGTAATAGGGGGTCTGCCCCCACCCGACTTAGCCGAGACCCCCTGGATGGGAATCCCCGCCTCGCGGAGACAATTTTTCGGACTCCCCCTTCGATTTTTCTGGCAAGTAATTTTTTGAGCAAATTTTTGCAATTTTTTGCAATTTCAGACGCAACAATTCTTAAAATCGTCTGCAAAACAACACTTTTTAGCTGTATTTCAGCCGACATTAGCGATTTTTTGGCCAAAAAATGCGATTGTTTCTATTTTTGAGCATTTTTTAGTGCCCTACCGCCAACGTTTTTTAGTGCCCTACCGCCAAAATTTGGGCTCAGAGGCCAAACCCCCTCACCGCTTCGGCGGATGAACTGTTACATGTATGGGCTAAGTATACTGATGTTGAGTAGAAGATGCTCGCGCTCCAACAACAGTGATGAAAAGTTTATGTACAGGTGTACTGTAGAGATGGTATGGGGTCTGTCAAAATGGAGCAGAGAGTACAGCTGAAATTAGTGATGCGGTAACTGTGTATAAACGTACGTAACTGTGTATAGACACTCAGCTCGGCGCTCAGATGGCGTAAAAATGCGTGATGGAGGAACCTCATCACGCATCTCCCCCGAAATTCTTGCCATCATGCAGCATTTTCATAGATAAGTTTTTTTCGCACGTGATCATCATCAAAAATTCGAATTCACTCATCAGAGACATTTGGCGGCCCTGTGCGAGACGGATACAAAACTGTAACTGCAATATTACTAAGTAGTATTACGCATGGATTGTAGGATATTGTATGTTTTATTTAACTATGTATGTGTACACTGTGTATCTTTATAAAAGTAATTCTGTATTTGCTGCTGGATTTATTAAGATATGTCATTAGAAATGAGAAATGTGATAAAATTAAACAATGGACTTTGGCGACATTAGTATATGAGTAATTGTTTGGAGTTATAAGTAGGTATTGTTGTAAAAATTGATAGTTGAATACACTTCTCAATGACATTTACGAGAATTGTGGCATAGATGTTGAAGACCAACAGCGGCGCGACCTTTCCTCTTTAGAGTTTGTTGATTTACGCTTTACTCTTTTGGTGCTTGTTAGGTATTTGAATTTGATCTAATTTTTTGTTGTCCTTTGGAGCGTTTTAAAAAGACGATTTTTGTCTTTTTCAAGTTATATGTAATTTTTTGTTGTCCTTTGGAGCGTTTTATACTTTCATTTTTCTCTAGAAAGGTCAACTAATTTCTTTTGTAAAAAAGCCTTTCTCTTCTAGTTTGTTGAACTTTGGAGTAGTTTTCAATACAGGGTGATTCACATATCCCGCCAGGTTTCGCAAGCTCAGAACTTTTTTATTTGTGGACCGAATCGGCTCATTTTTTAATATGATGTGTGGACACACTTCGCATTTTAGTATTTCAAATTTCAACAAATTCCATCTTGTTGGACAGACTCTTCGATCAGCCATTCATGCCAGCAGCGGATGCTGGTATCTCTTCGAGGCTCGCGTTCTCTATCCCAATTTGCAGGCGGAACAATCTCAGTGCTTTTGGTCCACTCAAACTGCACAGCGCATTTTGCGCGTTCCTTCACTGAAAAAGCTATCACAGCTGCTAAAAATGTTAGTTTGTGTTGAAAAGTGAATAAATCGTCAACCCACTATGGTTTAAGAATGTTTCCAACACTCAAACACTAGCCTAATCGCGCACAAGCCAAATATATATTTAGAGCCAATGTTGGAATTTCAGTCTGCGGTAGAATTGCCCGTTTTCAGCATACATGTAGCTGGGTTTTCGGCTGGGGGGTTTCCAGATCCCAAATAGAGTTTCAGCACTATTTCCAAAGGGGGTTTCAGCGACCTTTTTTTGGTGTCCAAAAGTGGGTTTCAGCGACCTTTTTTGGGCTCAAAACAGGGTTTTGAGGATTAAAAATCCGGTAAAAATTCAGTCAGAAGTGCAGAAAATCCTATTTTTATTAAAAACATGCAAAAAACTGTATTTTGCTTTAAAACGCGCCAAAAAAGCTCTATTTTATTCGACATAAAAGCTAAACCCCCCAAACCCCCCCCCCAACTACATGTATGGTTTTCAGGCATTTCGTGATGAAATAAGCTGAAATTTTAAACAGTAAAATGCGAAGTATATCCACATATCATACCCAAAAATCAGCCGATTCGGTCCACAAACAAAAAAGTTCTGAGCTTGCGAAACCCGGCGGGATATGTGAATCACCCTGTATAATAACGATACGTGTTAACAAATGACGTATATGGCATATTTTTATATTTCTCTAGACCTTACTGCCAGAAGCTAATGCATTTGGAGTAGTATCTTACATAGAATCATGCCTTGCGTGCGGCTGTTTGTTAGCCATAAATGTGATTGGAAAATGAAAATGAAAAAAGTGATTGCTCAATCACATGTCCAACACGATTTTTTTCTCAGACGATGCACAGTGGTGCATGCAATGCGTGATTGGCGAGTTAGACTCAATCATGAATGCAAAAATATTGACAGGTTGATTACAACTTTTAGGCATGCATTCTATGGCAATTGGCATTCTCAGTATGTTACTTATTTTCACGGTTAATTTTAAATAGGTATAACGTTCTAAATTAATAAAAGTGTCGTTCAGTTATGATATAACAAGAATTTAGATCTCATTTTTATATACAAATATGCAAATAGAATTTTGTACATATTAATGGAGCGCTTACAGACCTTCTTGGAAGCTCACAACCCACTGAGGAGAATCCCGCGACCCTTTTTGGGAAAAGTTTGATGACCTCCACCGGCACTCCACATTCGGCATCACCTTTTTTTCGGGGCCATGTATCAATCAACGATTGAAAAAATCATTTGCGCACGTAAAATCGACCCCGAATTGGGAAGAGATGTAGCTTTTGAGAAAAAAGACCTATTCGCATATGACATGCATAGACGTAACAGAGGGGTTTGCGGGGTCTGCCCACCACCTGATTTAGGCCAGACCTCCAGATCTGACACCCACCGGAGAGGAGTTTCCCACCTCCTGAGATTTTTCTGCCAAGTAATTTTTTGAGCAAATTTTTACGATCTTTTTACAATTTCAGACACAAATTAGCCATTTTTAGCCAAAAATTGCGATTTTTCGATTTTTGTGCGTTTTTTAGTGCCAACCCCCTCCCATAATTTCGGCTCAGATCCCCAACTACCTCTCCCTCTTCGAGGGATGACGTGTTACATGTATGATGACATGTATCAGATTTATACACAAGGGCCTTTTATGTTGTCAAACGATTATGGTAGTGGGACCATGTAATTATAACGGTACCCTGTATGCTACACTGGTAAAAGAAAATCGATCTAAAAATACATTTGCTTACGGTATATGTCGAATATACACTAAACAATTCAACGCGAGAAAAGAAACAAAACAAACACTCAACAATTCATTATATTTGATACTAGCACTATGCCAATAAGCAGTATTAATGTACCTACGTTTTCAGGTAGAATGAAACAGTTTTTTAATCATGAGAATATGCATATCAGGGTTGTATATTTTTCCGAAAAAAACCTAGGCCTGTTTTTTTCCAGTTTCTTTTCGTTTTTTTTCCTAAATCGCGGAAAAACTCCAGCCCAAGTTCTGAGCAGTGTTGTGCCTAGCTCAAATTTCTTAAACTCGGTAAGTATTCAGTAAGTAAATCCAGATTTTTTGAAATTCGGTAAGTACGAGTAAGTACTGGGTTTTTCAAAGAAAACCCGGTAAGTACTCAGTAAATAATTCAGTAAACTCGGTAAAACCTTCGACATTCAGAAATATGTTATGTTACTATTTATCTGAAAATCTTTCCTGATATAGCCTTTAGCTTCTAAAAATTTTACTCCTGTTTTGCGCCATTTCACATTATTTATGGTACTAATTAGCATGGTTGAAACGCCATAAAAATGCACACAATACATAGTGACCAGAGGCTCTGGTATCTAGCTTTAGATGAAAAGCCTGAAAAAACTGGTACCGGAGTTTTCCACTTATAAGACCTGGTCTTATAACTGGAAAATGCTCAAATTTAGGGTCACTTTTTGCCGCCCTTTTGAAGACCATGGTCTTATAACTGGAAAATGTTATTTCACTGCAAAAAAGCATTTTTGGCCAATAGTTGGATTTGTTTTTCACCTAGATGGCTCTTCCAGACATGCCTGACCAGTTTACGCTTGACTTGTAAAACTTTACTTGAAATTACAAAAAGAAAGGTTGTGTTGAAGCATAGCAGGTACTGTATTGCGTTCAAAACAAAAATCAGAATCATGTTTTATCTATATTATGTACTTCTGCCTTTGTTTTCTCACGATGGACAGCTTTTGTTCACTTTAAAAACAATTAATTGTGTGCTAAAATCGGTCAATTAAACTAAGACCATGGTCTTTTAACTGGAAAATGGGTGTCTATGAACCAAGTTTTCTGACCACCTATTAGAAGACCATGGTCTTATAACTGGAACAAAAACCTATTTAAAGACCATGGTCTTCTAACTATGGTGGTCTTATAAGCGGAAATCTCCGGTAAGTGAAAATCTGTTCTAATTTTCATAGTTTCCTCACAGTTCAGTCTAAATGTTAATCAAAATATAGCTAATAGTACAGGGTGTCTCAAAAAAATGATCACATTTCTTTTTACTGCCATTTCCGCAAATTTTGACCAAATAGGCTGAAATTTGAATCATAGGTGCCAAAATTCGGGGAATTTTATGTGTTAAAGTTTGGTGCACTAGACTTGACTCAATCCCGAGAAATTTCAAAAAAAGTGAAATTTGGTAATTTCAATAGTGAAAGCCGGTCACCGAAAAAATGATCACATTTCATTTTACTGCCATTTCCGCAAATTTTGACCAAATAGGCTGAAATTTGGACCATAGGTGCCAAAAATTCGGGGAATTTTATGTGTTAAAGTTTGATGCACTAGACTTGACTCAATCCCGAGAAATTTCAAAAAAAGTGAAATTTGGTAATTTCAATAGTGAAAGGCGGTCACCGAAAAATGGAAACATTTCCTTTTCCTGTATCTTTCCTAGTTTTTGTCGGAATTGCATGAAATTTGGAGTGTAAACGCAGAAGTTCAGGGTAATTCGTGTGAAAGAAGTTGACGCATGAACTCCAACGCCATCGTTAGAGTTTAGGCGATAATGTAATGTAACGTTTTTTCGGTGACCGGCTTTCGCTATTGAATTACCAAATTTCACTTTTTTTGAAATTTCTCGAGAATTGGTCAAGCCTAGTGCACCAAACTTTAACACATAAAATTCCCCGAATTTTGGCATCTATGGTCCAAATTTCAGCCTATTTGGTCAACATTTGCGGAAATGGCAGTAAAAAGAAATGTGATCATTTTTTTGAGACACCCTGTACTATAGTAGTAGATATAGTTCCTAATCCCAAATCCTAAATACCGAGTCTTCGCATCTGATTATAGCAATGCTACCGCGCAAACAAAGTTAGGGTTTTACAAGCTGTGAACATCGCAAAAAATTTGCAAAAAATATGTTTTTTTGTTGCGAGCAGATAGATAAATGAAAGAAAAATACCAGTTTCTTGCGATGTCTTTATGTTTGGTCTAAGCCTTTGGAATTTCCGTTTTTGTGTACATCTGTATTTGCGCCGGTGCGGCGTCAGGCACTGACAGCCGATTCATCACCCTGGGCATAGCTCCGCCCTTCCGCTTTATCTGGGCGCCTCTCTCGCGGCCTATTCACTTTCGGCTTTTAGCTCACCTTTGGGCGGCTAATCTGCTTTTCTTCTTCCTCTTCGTTTCCTGTCCTACTGTAATGCCTCGTCCTTCGCGTAAAGCTCGCGTTGTTGCTCGTTTATCTCCCGAACCCGTTCCTCCTAAACGTCGCAGAGTTCATGCCACCCAACGCTCTACACCTGCGGCTCAGTTACCAGTTTCTCAAGAAGTGGAACGCGTTTCTTCTCCAATCATGGAGTCTCCGCCTCAGGCCGTTGTGTCCCCGTCTCCTGTCGTCACCTTGTCTCGGTCTGACTTACAAGCTATGCTTGATCAAGCAGTTCGAGCGAATAAGCAGCCCTCTCTGACTGCTCCAGCGCCGAAATTTCACAGTCCTGGTTTGCAACAACAGTATGACTGCATCGCGTCTGCTAAACTTCACCTTGACTGTGGCATTGCGCGTCTCACGCAAGACCCTGCCTATGACGCTGTGTTGATGGACGAACTGTTAGCGACTCAGGAAATCCTGAACAAACGAATCGAAGACCTGTCCATAGCCGATGAGTATGGATGGCCTGTTGTTGATGAAATGCGCCGACCCTCTCAGTTAGTGAAGGATCCTTCCAAAGTCAAGGAATTGGATCGGGCTGTTGACCGAGTTAGCCGCAAACGTCCTGTTGCTCCGCGTCAGTCCTTTCGGCCCAGTGCCGGTTCAATCAGCCGGCCGCAAAGTGGTACCACCACAGACGCCTTCTCGGCATTGCTTTCCGCGTTACAGTCAACCAGTTCGTCTGCCAAACCGCCGGTCACCTCAACCAAGCCAGCACGCAAGATCTTCTACTGCTACGGTTGTGGTATCCCTGGGCACTACTCGCGTGACTGCCCGTTCAACACGCGCATCAATCCGGGTCAAACAACGAACGCAGGAATCAGTCAGACCTCTGCCGAAGCAGGCGCGCCCCTGCTCCAGTTCTTGCGCCGTCTCATACCCAGTGGGACCGGACCGTTACCCATTGCAGGATCAGACGGCAAGTCCACAACTTCCCCCTCTGGGTGACTTTGCGGAATTCTTTGACAGTATTAAGGACAGTTCAGGTGAGCCTCCAGAACGCCCATTTGAGATGGGGTCTTTGCGTAAGAACATTGAATTTTGGCGTTCTATTTCTGCTTCCTCTTATATTTTGTCTTGGCTTACTAAAGGTGTGTGCTTTCCCTTCTTATCTGTTCCTCCCAGCGTTATGTTCGTCAATAATCAATCTACTCACAATCACAGGTCATTTGTGACGAAAGAAATCGAAAATCTGCTGTACTCTGGGCGTATTTCTGAGTCCTGTAATCGTCCCTATGTTGTTAATCCGCTTTCTGTCGCTGTTAATCGTGACAAGCCCCGCTTAATTCTTGACTGCTCTTGGCTCAACCGATTTCTTCATTTGGAGCATTTTAAACTGGAGGACTTGCGTGTTGCACTTCAGTATATGTGTTTGGACAGTTGGATGTTTTCGTTCGATATCAAATCTGCCTATCATCATGTATGCATTGCCCCAGAATTTCGCACTTACTTAGGCTTTTCCTGGTTTCTGAATGGCAAATTGCGTTATTTTGTTTTCAATGTGCTGCCATTTGGGTTATGTATATCTCCTTTTGTGTTCACCAAATTGATGCGCTCTCTCGTGAAGCATTGGCGTTCTGCAGGTTTGAAAGTGGTGTTGTTTTTGGACGATGGCATCGGCGTTTCATCTTCGTTTCGATCCTGTTTTGATGCTGCGCAACGTGTGCGTGCTGACTTACGTCATGCTGGCTTTCTTGAATCCCCTAACAAATGTAATTGGTACCCTACTCAAAATTTACGCTGGCTGGGCTTTTGTATTGATTCTCGCTTCTGTCACTTAGCGATTCCTGCCGACAAAATTGATGCTTGCTGTGACTTGATCTGGCGTTTGCTTTATGAACCGGCTTACTGTCGCACTGCTCGGCGACTCGCTGCTGTAGTTGGCAAACTGATATCCTTGCGTCCTGTGTTGGGTAAACTCGTCCTACTGCTTACACGTTTTTCTTCGGCATGTGTAACTTCCCGTCAAGCTTGGGATACCTATTTGTACTTTCCCAATGATGTCCGACAGGAGCTACTTTTTTGGCTAGAACAGCTGCCCAAACTTACCGATGTCTCCTTTCATTTTGAATCCCGTATTCACCAGTGCGTCAGTTCTGATGCCAGTGCATCCGCTTGTGCTGCTGTGACTAAACTTCAGTTTCGCGATCAAGTCTCTCATCGCATATGGACTCCAGCGGAACGTCAGAAAAGTTCTACTTGGCGTGAACTTACCGCTATTGCCTTTGGCCTGCAGTCATTTTTGCCTCTGCTTTCAGGAAAAACCGTCCTCTGGCTCACTGACAATCAAGGTGCTGCCGCGATTGCAGCCAAAGGTAGCACCACCCATTCACTGCATGTCATTGCTTTACGCATCTTTCAATTATGTGTAGCTCATGCTATTCGTCTACACGTTCAATGGGTGCCGCGAGAAGCTAACGAGTTAGCTGATTACTACAGTAGAATGTCTGATTGGGACGATTGGTCTCTGTCCGATCGGTATTTTCAGTATCTGCAACGTATTTGGGGTCCGTTCACTTTTGATCGTTTTGCTAATGCTTCTAATGCCAAATTATCTTTGTTTAATTCCAAGTTTTGGCAACCTAACACAGCTGGTGTTAACGCTTTTGCGTTCAATTGGTCTGGTCACAATAATTATTGTGTTCCTCCTGTCTCTCTTGTTCCACAAGTTATTCGTCACTTTCTCGAATGTTCTGCTCATGGTGTTTTAGTAGTACCGGACTGGCGTTCAGCTGTCTTTTACCCAATGCTGTTTCCTTCTGATCGGTCTGGTCTAGCTTATTTTGTGTCTGCTGCTTTTCGTGCTCCCGCCTTTTCTTCTGTTTTTATGGCTGGTTCTCAACCCGACTCTGTTTTTTCACGTGTTTCCTTTGCTAGCCCGGTTTTGTTCCTACGCATTGATTGTATGCGCCCTATTACTTCACCCAGTGTTACTGTTTATACACTTTCCTTGAATTGATTTACCAATCCCTCTTCTACTTTTGTTAGTTCTTTCTTGTGCAATTTATGCTTACTCCAGTAAACCTTAATGTTGTCCTATTTCGTTTGGTATAAAGCAAAGCAAGAAACTTTAGTTATTCCCGTGTAAAACCAAGGGAATAAATACCAGTTTCTTGCGATGTCTTTATGTTTGGTCTAAGCCTTTGGAATTTCCGTTTTTGTGTACATCTGTATTTGCGCCGGTGCGGCGTCAGGAACTGACAGCCGATTCATCACCCTGGGCATAGCTCCGCCCTTCCGCTTTATCTGGGCGCCTCTCTCGCGGCCTATTCACTTTCGGCTTTTAGCTCACCTTTGGGCGGCTAATCTGCTTTCCTTCTTCCTCTTCGTTTCCTGTCCTACTGTAATGCCCACCCGCCCACCCATACCATTATCCGTGTTGTCTGCCTTTCCGTTCGCCTATCAGTTTTTTGTTTTCGTTTACTGTTTTTTCTTTTTCTGTGGTATTTCGACAACAGTGACGCGATAAGTCCCCCGAAGGGAGCGTGCGTCAGAGTGCTACCAGCGCGATAAGTCCCATGTGGGGAGTGTGCGCATCTGGTGTGTGTCCTGACGGCAGGCGCGATAAGTCCCTGGCCGGGAGCGTGCGCCTTGGTCTTTTTCTTCAGTTATGTTGATTGATGTGTCGAGTGGTTTATGTGTTCTTTCCGTGGTGGCGAATCTGAGTGGCTACCGGCAACAATGATCTTATTGCACTAATCGATTCGCGGGGTTTTGTCTATTTTCAGATCCATTCTGGCATAGTGTGTATGATGCTTCTCAACGTGTCCCTGGTACACTCCATCGTCTCTTTACTCAAATTCACTCATCGCGTGCTCCTTCCACGAGTCAGCTGTACCTTCAGTGTCTTCAACGGTGGCGTTACTGGGCCGTTTCTCATTGCTTTCCAGTTTTTCCGGCATGGCCTAGCCAATTGGCAGTGTATTTTTCTCATTTATCCGCTACTGTTTCTGCCTCCACCCTGTCAGTGACTCGTGCTGCCCTTCAGTGGTTTCATCGATTGGCTAACGTGGATCCCAACCCCTTGTGCCATCCTCTGGTAATCGCTGTGTGTGACGCTCATCGCCGTCGTCCTACTCATTCGCACCGCAGACCTCCTGTCCCTCAAGTTGTGGTGCAACAGCTCTGCCATTCCTTAACGCGGCAGCAAGCATCTTTGGCTCATCTGCGTCTGGCAGTACTGATTTGTTTTGCGTTTTATGGGTTTTTTCGTATTCAGGAACTGCTGCACCTTCGCTGCCACGATGTAAATTTTTCCCCTTCGATGCTTTCCATTTTCTTACAGACGTCAAAGACTGACATCTTTCATGAAGGCGCTACTGTTCTTCTGGCGGCCAAAGAGCATTCTTTTTGTCCAGTTCAGCTCTTTGTGCGATACCGGGCTGCTCTGCAAGCGCAGCACTTATTTCAAGGCGATCAGCCACTGTTCCCTACTCTTCGCGGTTCTAATACCTGGCTGACTTATTCTAATGCCCGGGACCTTTTGCGGACCGCCCTTGTCAATATTGGATTGTCTCCTCTCCTTAATGTTGTCCTATTTCGTTTGATATAAAGCAAAGCAAGAAACTTTAGTTATTCCCGTGTAAAACCAAGGGAATAACTATTCTTTTGTGGTTTAGATGATGATCAAGGTCCGGAACGGGCGTTGCACGTGCGATCGCCTAATGAAGGGCAGGACTCGTCTAAAGGGGCTGACAACTCAACCGTACGTCTTTTTGTCATAATCTTACTTCGCCAACACCGTGCAGCAACACATTAAAACAGACATGCTCTGTCTATTAGAATTCACCGATCGAAGAACAGTTATGAAAAAATTTTCTATTATTTTCTAAGTGGTCGCAGAAGAATGGGAAAATATTAAACTGAATGTATGCACACTAATTTCTAAAAAAATTCTTAAGTGGTATACATGGCCGGCAAAGGGGAGGGACGGAGGGAGGGGGTACGCCGTGCTGTGCTCGCTGATTGCGTATTGCTGTGCTGATTTTCCAAAAACATCGCCAAAATTTTCCATGATGGGGCCTGTGCAACCGAGGGAGGAGTTTTGGCCGGCGAGTTGAAGCTTATACATTTATAGTAAATGGGCTTACTTGAACTATCAGCTGTAGCAGGAATGATAGTACTAGTCTGTCTGTAATTGGCCGGTGTCCCGGTAAGAGAAAAAGCAGTTTCTGATACAGAAATATCGTGAAAATCTTGTCTAAAATCTTGCCACAAAAAGTGCAGACAACAAGTGTCATGTATACAGTACGCGCATATTATGTATGTGCAAACCACCTTAACTGCAAGTTCGCGCAGTTCGTACGTTAATACACTATTTTGTGCACGCCATAGCATGCTAAGTTCTACCGCTAGCTGTGCTGTTCTACCGCTAAATTTCCACCCTAGCTGTGTAGTCCTTGTGGCTCAGCCCCATGGAGGCCCTGGAGTGGCTGCGCAGCTGGCAGTAGAAACAACAAACAACAACAAGTTCTACCGCTACCTGGTTATTGCATTACCGTTTGCGTTTTACAAGACCAATTTATTTACATTTTCGAGCAGGATTGTTGGATTTTTGCATGTTCAGTACGGTAGCTGTAGGTACTTTTGTTGCAGACAGTGCAGCGGAAGGTTGGGCAACGGAGAGTTGGGCGTCGTAAGGTTTATTCGAGAATTCGGCGTGATCGACGACAGGCTTCTACTGGTACGTGAGAACTTGCATTTTAGAGAAATCCGGTTAAGACTTGCACGCTTTCGTTTCGCTTTCGTCCTCCTCTGAACTAAGTAGGATCGCGTGTTGGGAGCTTACGCCCCCTTGTCAGATATTTTGGCCACCATTTGGATAATCAGCCTACCACCCCTCCCTAGTTCAGTTTCTGCTACTCCATTTTTCCTTGTTCAGCTTTACAATTAAGCACTCGTAGTTAGTTAAGCCAGTACCTGTAGCTTACTGTAGGTTTTTGGTTAGGATAAATTGGTTAAACACCTACGCTAGGGTAGTAGTGATTTCTTACAGGGCTTGTAAGAACCCGAAACCGTGGGTCGGGGCTTACCCCTTAGTGCCCCTCGGCTGTCCAGCACCCTTGCCGAAAATCGGCGTTTAGAAAGCGATTTTTCGACTTTCTGGGAATTCGGCCTTCGGCCCTCAAGGTTGTTCCGGTTGATGTACACTTTGTCGTCCAAGCGTCAATTGCAGTGCTACCGTGTAAGCTCTACAACTCACGTCGAAACACCGAATTTACATAGTTAGATCAGCAAGAGGGAGGGCTTTGGATTGATTCGCAAAACGCAACTTTTTTGTTTGCAGGAGCAGACAAAACGCTGAAACAAGCGAAGAAAAAGCGAGGTGTTAGCACTGCCGAGAAGGAGAAGCCATTGGTTGAGGACAGAGAGACCGCCGGAGCTGAGGAGCCCGCTGAGAATGCTGGAGGAGGCCTGGTGGAACAGAAGGTGGCGGAAAGCGAAGAGAAAGGACAAGGAGAAGTAAAATCACAGTCTGTTTTGAATTCTGTGAAACTCTGTCAACAAACGTTGCAGGTATTGGCCAGCGCGTGAATGCTGTCTGTGCAACTAGTAGCAAGATTTTGCACCGAGTTCCGTTTAATTTTCGTACGTACACACGAGTTCAGGTATTGCTGTTTATATGTTTCTTTGTAAGTATACGGTGTAGTGACGCACGCATTGACTATTTGTCGGTGATATCCAGGCTTGGCATGAGATTGTGACGAATTTCTGTGACTAACCCTTTTCATACACAGTGTACGTATTGCTTGTCGCCCAGTGTCAATGCAACTGAATAAACTTTTCGTAGCGATACTTTTACTTTTGTACTGATTTTAAGTACATTAGTGTACTACTAGATTCTTGACAGAAAAAGTTTTTTAAGTATTTTTGGAGCCGTACAGTACACGTGCATAGCTCCTTTGCGATCGTGCACCGTTGTCGTGAGGCCCGAACACAAGACGTGGTCACGTTCGTAGCCGATAAGTTTACTCGCTAAAACGGCGCAACAACAAACAAGACAGATAAAACTTGACGATCTCGGTTTTTGTAAAATCATCTTTTCTTCGGGGCTTTGTTCTGCAACAAGATGTATCACCGTGTTGTAAGCTAGCCAAAACGAAATGCAAAAACTACAGTAGTATTGTGCTTTACAGTACAACACTTTACACCTGAACCGACTTAAACCTGATTACGTTTTAACTTTCAATTTACTGCTTTCTAACGTTTTTTACCGCACGCTCATCTAGACGCATTTTCCGAAGTGAAAACCCACCACTGCTCATTCGTAAACCCGACCTAAACCTTTTCGAAATCACTCTCTCTTTCTTTCGTCTGGCAAAACAAACAACAGCGCTAACTCACATCCAAGTTTTCAACAAATTTGTGTTCGATTAAAGGGCTGCTCTCGAAATTACCAGAAAGAAGACTTACAATTTCCTGGTGCAAAAAATTGTATATTCTCATCCAAAATATCTCCGTGGCCTCTAAGTTGCCATGTCCACAATCGGTGAGGAAAAGTGGTTCTGATGGGTTTAGTAGTTTGGCCTGAAGTCTGAGCGCATGATAGAATGGAACGATTGTGTCTTTAACACCATGGCAGATCAGTGTACGCGCTCGCACAGTTGATATTTTGTCTATACTGAAATTATGACAACTTCAACTGTGAGCAAGCAAACAAAAATATTACACTATGGTTTGGTTCGAAGGCAATAAAAACTAAGAACAAATGTTCCTAACCTCTCCACATTTATTATCCAGGCAGTTATGTTTAAAAAGCCCAGGGTACTGCTATTTTACTATAGTATAGTAAAACAAAAATAATACTACTACAATGTAGTGTAGTAAAATACTAGTAAAAAGTAAAATTAAGAAACAATAGTAAAAAATAAAATTAAATCGCCAAAGGCCATCAATAGTAAAATGGAAGCTTTACTAGTTTTTGGTCAATTCCAGCCAAAAGCTTGATCAGTTTTGCAATAAAAGATGTGTTGCTCCACTTTTTCCAGTCACATTTCACACATTTTTGTCTCTAAAGTTCTGCAGAACTTCGTATCATGATCCAATTTAGCAACTATTTGGACCAACATCAATTATTCACAAAATCTTGGCATCATTGATGTAAAATTCGACATTATATGACTGGTAAAATAATAGTAAAATTAGTAAAATTATTAGTAAAACAAAAATTAGTAAAATCGAAGCTGCTTGGTAGTAAAACAAAAATAAAAATTAAATTGACGGGCTGAATTTGTAGTAAATTTAGAAAATAGTAAAACATAAATCCTCTAGTAAAATAACAGTAGCCCAGGAGATTGGCCAAGGGTGTCTATCCATTAAATATACTTTACCCCTCCCTCAGGAATTTCTCGTCCAATTATAAAACAGAAATTATAAAACTATGCTTTACTTTACTATAGGCATTAAGCAGCCTATTGTAACGAAAATAACCCAATTGTCTGTTTGTATTGCGTGCCAAACCTTCACTGCACGTCTGAGTGAGGTTTCTACCTGCAGAATTGGTCGCATTTGTAACTCGATGCTGCACCTTTCATCCAGACTGCCACTCTGATAGCCGACAAAAAAGGAGCCACCAATACAACGGCGCGTAGTTGCGGCAGTTCAGCAGCAAAATCTACAGTAATGGCTGTGCCTAAACTGTTTCCCCACAAAATCAGGTGATCATCGGTGATGTTGTATTTGGCCTTGAGAGTGGAATAAACGGCTCTAATATTTCGGTAGCAGTTGCGCTCGTTGGGACTGCCTTTACTCAGACCGTAGCCAGTGTAGTCGTACATGCAGATGTTGCAGCCCAAAAAGTCGGCCACGTCTTGCAAAGCGGGATAGGTGTGAAAGGCGTGGTCGCCCAGATCAGTAGCGTTCTGATGAGAGACCAGTATGGTGAATGGAAGCTTGGTAGTGGCCGGTCGCACGAAAACACAAGCTACCGGCTTGCCGCAAGTGCTCTCTACCATTAAACAGTCGGTGGTCATCTGATTGAGCGGTCGGAAGTCAACGGGAATCTCGTTCAAATGTTCGTCTTCAAAAATTACTGTAGCTACCATCTCGTACTTGTTTGATGTTCCCTGCGCAAACTTATAGCTGGGCGATGGCGGTCGAAATATTGATTTTCTTATGACACAACTTGGAACTGGAGGGCAAAAAACATAACAGCATCTAAAACAGACAGACAAATGAAACATTGACATAACAACCTACATTGTTTGTAGGTTATCTAGTGGTGGAAATTGACAAAAGGAGAGATTTTTGATTGGACCATCCCGTCGTAATAGCTCCTAGTTGTATGTATATACGCACACGTACATGTGTACATAAATAAAATGGCTAAGTCCGAGTCTAATAAGTACTACATAATACTGTAAGATAGGCTGGGGTAATTTGGCGCAAATATGTCATTTCATTGGAAAATATTTTGCTAGAATGAAAGAAGCTAACTGAGTGCTAATAGCTCTTTTGTAAAGTTTGTTGTAACTAAACGTACTGTTGGTTCTTTTAAACAAGGTTTGCTTTCTCTCTAGAGTGGAGTAATTATTTGCGGAACCGTTATGTAACTGAATTATCTTGAATATACTGTACATGTAGTTGGAGAGAATGGGGGTTCGGAAGAAAATTTTCGTAGAAAATTCCTCCCAGCCGGATTCTTTGGGGATTTTTTGAACCCCTATTTTGGGTTTCTAAACCTCGAAAAGGGTTCCAAAAGCTTTGAGTAGGGTTTCAGAGACCCTGAACAGGGTTTCGCCCAAAATAGGGTTCCGGAACCCTAAATTGAGTTTGAAAAGTCTTAAATAAGGTTCCGGAGCCCTTATCTGGATCTTTGAGACCATAATTACGGCTTTTGAAGCTCTAAATAGGGTTCCGGGACCCTAATTAGGGTTGCTGAAGTCCTAAATAGGGTTCCGCAACCATAATTAGGCTTTCAAAAGCTGTAAATAGGGTTTCAGAGGCCCTAAATAGGGTACCAGAACTCTAATTTGGGTCTCAGAAACCCTAAACAGGGTTTCAGAGCCCTAATTTTGGTTTCAAAATTTCTAAATAGGGTTTCAGATATGCATTTTAGCTGTATTATGTCAAATAAAATAGAGCTTTTTTGCACGTTTTTAATTGTCATTGCTAACCGAGATCGGGCAGACATGTAAAGTGGGGGGTCGGGTACATTGTACAAGTATCGATTATCGATTGATCACGTGGTCGTAGCTGTAAATGGGCGTCGCCAATGAATTTGGCGTACCAGAAAACCTCAATTTGGTCATCCCATTTTCTTTTTAGCTACTTTAGTCAGATGCTGAAAAACTGATAAAATCGTGATCAATCGATATTTCGGGGTCGATTATTTTTGAAAGAACAAAAATCGCCATAAATTTTATTACTGATTCTGAAAGCTCATAATGTCAGCTTTCGAACGCTGAATCGCATGTGTCTGAGCGAGGTAGCCCCCGGCCGGAGAAACATTCATTTTTGTTTGATGTGTTCTCGATACTGTTATTTTACTATAGTATAGTAAAACAAAAATTTTGTAATACTAGTGGTATTTTACTAGTAGTAAAATAATAGTAAAAAGTAAAATTAAGAGCCAATAGTATAGTAAAAATTAAATTAAATTAACAAAGACCGTCAATAGTAAAATGAAAATTTTACTATTATGAAAATTTAAAACGGATAGCAGATGGCGGGAATTCTAGTACTCGATTTACTCCTATTCTAGTCCGCACTTTGGAATGGCTTCAGGGAGACAGCAATTTGCGATCGTTCTCAGTTGGGGAGATCACTCGAATTTCAAATTTTGAACACAGAATTTTGAATGTGGTATCAAACGACTGCTGACGATCTCCTGGTTATTATTTTACACATCAACATCTAATTACTGCATGCTATATTCAGCTTTACCTTAGATACGTTTTTTTGGTCTTGAACAAAAGAATGTAAAACGTGCGCACCCAAATTGTAAATCTTTAACAAATATGACCAAATCCGGTATCAAACAACTACTCTTGACTTGCACATTTTTGTTTTATGCACCAGGACCTCCACAACCAATTACTGCATGCTATCTAAGATTACGCGCTCGTCATATCGCCTTACTTCATCGATTATCGGCCGATTTCCCCCGGAACCGCCACTTACTAAAACAATCGTAGCATTCGAGTCTGCCGACGGATATGTCTGCCCACGAGCATATGGGTAGATATGACGACTAGCTATCGATTAAGCATTAATATAACAATATTCGTACAAGCCCAAGGACGGTGGCCATTGTGGAACAAAAAAATGGCCAAAATGTACACACTCAAAACACTAATCGGCGCAAGTAGTGATCTCCCTATTTATGGGGACCGCGTTTCATATAATTACGATCTGACAAGCACGGATACTGTATTCACCGTCATTCAGACTCGAACAATCGTGCAGAGAATTTTGATGCGCAGGAAAACCTCCAATTTCTTGTTTCATAATACTATTTTACTAGTTTTTGGTTCCTTAATTCCAGCCAAATTCTTGATCACTTTTGCAATAAAAGATGTGTGGGAGCACTTTTGTTAGTCGAATTTCACACCTTTTTCTCTAAAGTTCTTGAAAACCTCATATCATAATCAAATTTAGCAACTATTTAGCACCAACATTAATTATTCATAACATCTTGGCATTATTGATGCAAAATTGCCCATAATGACTAGTAAAATCGTAGTAAAATAGTAGTAAAATTAGTAAAATTATTAGTAAAACAAAAATCAGTAAAATTGGAGCTGCCTGGTAGTAAAACAAAGATAAAAATTAAATTGAAGAGCTGAATTTGCAGTAAATTTAGTAAATAGTAAAATAAAAATCCACTAGTAAAATAACAGTAGTTCTCGAGTTTTACTACGGAAAATGGCCGGATCGGAGAGAACCGCCGATGGCCATTGCTGCTTGCTGGCTACCCAGAGGAGTTGGGCGGAACTGTTTTAGGGTTTTACTTTGGGGTCATAGGGATGTCCAACGCACACCATGCCGGCCGATTCCGCCTACCCCCACTTTACATGTCTGCCTGATTTCGGTTGGCAATGACAATTAATAAAAAAATTGGATTTTCTGCACGTTTTAAAACAATAAATAGGGTTTTAAAGGGCATTTTTGCACTTCTGACAGGATTTTTACTTTTCCCGATTTTTAGTCCTCAAAACCCTGTTTTGAGCCCAAAAAAGGCCGCAGAAACCCACGTTTGGACACAAAAAAGGTCGCTGAACCCCCCCTTTGGGGATAGCCCTGAAACCCCATTTTGATCAGAAAAATTCCCTCGAGCCGAAAACCCAGCTACGTACATGTATCATCTTGAACACGTTTATGGTAGGTGAGTAGCCGGTCAATCGGCCCTGCCTAGCCTACCTCTTTCTGTCCGGCCAAGTGATTGGTTGGACTGTCTGTTCTAACAACCTTATATTCCGTTGATAAAGTTAAAGTTAATAAAGTTGTGTGAAAACTTTGTGAGCAAAGTATTGGCGCTGTATCTGCAGTCTGTCTTGAGTTTATAGGCAATCAGTTGACACTCACTTAAAAAACTCAATTTTTAAAAGCTGAATAAACCTAAAACTGTAAGAGATCGGTTTTTTCATTTTTCATTTTATTTCGACTCTTTCGGCGTCCCGCCGGGCATGTCAATACAACAAAGACACCATCGAAAATGCATACACACTTGGGAGACAATCGAATACAAGAATAAAATAAAACACACGCAAAAAAGTGAGAGAAGGCACCAGGCAGTGCACTAACGGTATCCTAGTCATCGTAAGAATCACAGAAAAGTACAAAAGCTCATTAGAAAGTCAGTAGTAATATTGGCACTAAAACTTGCAACATTCCTAGCAGAGAAAACAACGGGATCCAAATTATTCCACAGAGAAACTACACGATTACAAAAACAGTATTTAGAAAAATCAGTTCTATTATACCGGCAATAAAGTTTGAATTGGTGACCACGCAAATGATTAACTGGAGCATACGTGAAGAAATCGTTAAAATCCAGATCAACCAAATTGTGCACAATATTATAACACATCTCCAAATCAAATCTAAACCGCCGGACCTGCAGGGGTTCAAGCTCAAAAAATTTTAGCCGCTCAAGATAAGGACGGGGAGGGAGGCCGCATCTAGCAAGTAGTCGACGAGTAAAATAGCGCTGAACGCGTTCGACCAGACGTACATCTTGTAACGAGTAAGGAGACCAGACTGGTGTACAGTATTCCAACAAAGGACGAACGTATGACTTGTATGCATACACTAAAGCTCGTTTACACGTGGTGACAAAGCAGCGAAAAATCATATTTGCAACACGAAAGGCTTTAGCTGTCTGTTCACGACAGTAGGTAGAAAACTTAATGTCAGAAGTTACCGTAATACCAAGATCACGGCACTTAGCATCAGTTGCCAGTTGAATTCCACTTAAAAAGTAAGCATTTTTTGGATTCTTAGCACACATATGCAGCACAACACATTTCGGAATAGAAAGAGACATTTGCCAAGTGTTTGCCCATGCAAAAATACGATCGAGCGCATGCTGCATCAACGCAGAGTCTTCGGAGCTACAGTACAGTTTAACATCGTCCGCATACATCTTGCAAGATACAGTAGTAGCTATGTCTGGGATATCATTAACGTACAGAAGAAACATACACGGTCCCAAAATACTTCCCTGCGGCGTTCTAAGAGATCACATCACAGTAATCTGAGCGCGCATTGCCTACCACCACACACTGCGAGCGATTTGACAGAAAAGCTGTAATCCAAAGCAGTAAGTCACCACCAATACCGTACCCACGCAATTTACAGATCAGTTTGGGATGGGAGACAGAGTCGAAAGCTTTAGAAAAATCAAGGTAGATAACATCAATGTTTTTTGCTACGATTTACATAGTCCGACCAATCATTTACACATTCCAGTAGTTGCGTGCAGGTAGAATGACGTTTTAAAAAACCGTGTTGATCCTTGGTAATGAGACCACGCTCTACTAGAAAGTGTAACAAAGTATCATTTATACACATTTCCATCAATTTGCAAGCAACACTAGTAAGCGAGATAGGACGATAATTTAGAGGATTTGAAGCATCTCCCTTCTTGCATATAGGCACTATAAGCGCTTTAAGCCAGTCTGAGGGTAAGGCGTGCAGGCGAAAGGAGACCTCAAAAATGGTGCACAGCGGTTGCGCTAAGCAGGTGGCTAATCGTACATACAGCAAAGCAGGGATATTATCAGGCGTACCACTGCACTTGGGCTTCAGTCGTTTCAACACATTATACACAACTGCTTCAGTAAAAACAACATTGTTACAGCAATCACCGGGGGCTACGCGGCTAGCAAAAACAGGGGTAACACCATCATCAATAGTAAAATAGGTACGAAAATTGTGCGACAAAATAGCAGCTTTTTGTTGGTCGTCAACAGCACGGGACCCTTCGTGTAAAAGGGGAGCTACCCCCGATCGATAATTGCGCTTTGAGTTCACATGCCTAAACAGAGAATTGGGATCACCGCTAGACAAAACTCTGCGCTCCCTAGTACAAGCAGTTCTAAAAATAGCTTTGGTGACATCAGCAGCACATTTACGGTAAGCTTCGCGTCCTCCAGGGGCCGTATTCTGGAACTAGGGTTAACTCTAACCCTGGGTTAGCAAACCCGGGTTACGTCTAACCCGTATTCTCAAAGCGACGCAAATTTCTAACCCAGGGTTAAAAGTTACCCGAGGTTTAACCCTGGGTTAGTTTTAACCCAGGGTTAGACCTAACCCTGGGTTAAGTCTAACCCGTATTCTGCAGTAGCTTCTAACCCGGGTTTGATTCTAACCCGGGTTAGATTTAACCCTGGGTTTGTAACCCTACTACAAAGCAGGGTTAAACCCTGGGTTAGCGCTTGTTTGCTTGTTGCAGTTTTATTTCTTCCTCATTTTAAGTGGAGTGCTGTAAATTATGGAGCTATTTGAGCGATGTCGATTTGATCGGGCTTTGTTCCTTGACTGAATATGTAGTTGCGCGATGATTTGACTACGAAATACCAAAGAAAGGACACTTCCGTTCCTCCATTATTGGAGGTGTATTCTGCTCTGCACTACTGTGCCAACGCCTCAACAAATTCATCCAGTTTCCGACTACAAACGCAGAGCTGACAAAGTGCAAGGCAGACTGGTACAAGATCGGAAATTTGCCGGGAATTGTAGGAGCAATCGATGGTACGCATGTCAACATCATCCGACGGCCTCATTCCGAGTATGCTTACCTATGTGAACAGAAAGAACCGTCCGTAAACCTGCGCTATGACAGTCTTTTCGACTTCACTAAACAACGGTTTCTTTTGGGAACCACCTGAATCCCCAGCTTCCGACATATCTGAGATACTTACACACGCAACATGATCTAAGAACAGGGAAAATGCAAACATAAAACGAAAGAGAGAACAAGTCGAAATCTAAGCCGCATCTAAGTACATGTTGCACGCATACTACGTTGGGTGAGGACAACGACAAACGACTAATATGTTTTTGTGTTTTCACCTGATTTTAACCCGGGGTTACTTGTCGCTAACCCTGGGTTTGCTAACCCGGGTTAGAGCTTAACCCTGGGTTTGCTAACCCAGGTTAGAGCTTAACCCTGGGTTTGGTAACCCGGGTTAGAGCCTAACCCTGGGTTAGTAAACTCGGGTTAGATTTTAGCTTCAAGAATACGGGTTAGAAGGTCGGGTTTAGCAACCCAGGGTTTGGCTGCTTAACCCAGGGTTAGCGCTCTAACCCAGGGTTAGAGTTAACCCTAGTTCCAGAATACGGCCCCAGGAGTGTGGCGACGGCGCCACAATCTTCGCTTGTCTTTCTGCAGGTTCCGTATGCACGCAGGATGCACGGGCTTTACAGAAACAGTCTTATACGGTACATACTGACGGATTCCTTCTAACAGTATTGAGTGGAAAACAGTCCAAAAATCATTAACAGTAGCACAAACCGAAAAAGTAGCAGGCCAGTTAACAGAGCTTAGGTAGGCAGCGAAAGAACTAAAATCAGCATTTCTAAAATCATAATAACCAGTTGGTTCCTCTGTGGCAAAGAGGTTAGGTGAACAAAGCGTAAACAGTAGAGATGAGTGGTCAGAAGAACAGAATGGGGCTTCGACCCTAACGTCAACAACAGATAAAGGATCAGTAACAAGCACCAAGTCAAGAATGTTTTCTCCGCGAGTAGGGCTACATACGTACTAATTGGGAGAGGCCATTGTTAACATCTTTTGCACAGCCTTAGGTTAGATTAAAAATCTTTTGCACAGCCTAACTAAGAAAAATTGAAAAATTCCAGTCCTTATACTAGGTCACTGCTGCTAAGATGGGTCGGAATATTTTTGAAAAACTGAAAATGGTGCGCCGAATTACCCTGGCTTGTCCTATAAAATAGGTAAAACTTACGATCCAAGAGCCCTTAAAAATGGGTTGGAAACTGCAGCTTTCTTCTTCCGTTTCTTGAATCGCTTAGTTCCTTCTGGCAGTTGAGCTCTCTGTCTTTGACTTGTGTAGGCAATGCGGTCGCAAAACTTGTCTAGAAATGACTGTTCATCGGCTGAAGGAGCGGGATAGTAGAGGCGTGAGGACGCGGCAACTCCAGCAATAACTCTGTATCTCTCTCGTTCCTTGCCAACCACTAATACTTCTGACTTTTGCGTTGACATCGTTTCTGTGAAATGGGGAGTTTCTGATTTAGCAATGCCCGACTCTTTCGGCGACTCCCGCTGAATGAACCAACTATACATACGCTAGCCACAAATCAACAGACACTTACTTCACTTTCCATTTTTATCCGTCAGAACAGCTAGAAATTAATAGAGAACACACACAAGAAGACCAGTAAAGCAGCTTCCTAGTACAAACGAAAAAAGTGCGCATGCAAATCAGTTCCTGTACGGTACGCTTGCATTACTGTATGTATAGTGGCCACGCATGCGCATACTCGGCTGCGATTTAGTTTGTTGCCCTCTGGGGCGTGCACCAATTACGTAATCGTTGCGTTTATGCATTTAAACGTAATTGTCGCTGAAACCAGAGCGCATTTCAAGCTTTCAAACTAAAATATGCTATTATACAGGGTCCGCCAAAAAAACAACCAGCAGATTTTTTGCTGTAGCAACCGCAAATCTCAACCGATTTGAACGAATCCTTTATTAAATGGAAGATAAATAAATTCTTGAAAGATTGATGTAACGTTTATTAAGATAGCCTGCTTAGTTCCTGAGATATTTGTCCTCAAAGTCAAAGCAGAGATTTTGGCTATGAACAAGAGTGATAAAGAACAACCCGGCAGATTTTTTAGTTCTGCAACCATGAATCTCAACCGATTTGAATGAATCCTTTTTTGAATGAAGGATTGATAAATTCTTCAAAAATTGGTGCAATTTTTATTGAGATTCACAGTTCAGTTCTTGAGATACTTGCCTTCAAAGTCGAAACGGGTTTTGGCAAAGAACAAGAGCGATTCCGTTGCATTTCATAATAAAGCAGATTCCTACTGCTGGGGCTAATGATACTTTAGTGTTGAAGTAAACCGAGTTCCTGTGTCACCAGTAAAGCCTCCAATAGCCCTTAGCAGTAGCAGGAATCCGTTATAGTACGAAGTGCAGAATAGTAAAAAAATCCCTCTTGTTCACTGCCAAAATCACTGTTTTGATTTTGAGAGCTCAGGACCTAAGCAGAGTACATTAATGAAAATTTCAGCAGTCTTCTAGGGATTTATTCATCTTTCATTTAAAAAAGGATTCATTCAAATCGGTTTGAGATTTGGGGTTGCTACAGCGAAAAATCTGCTGGTTTTTTTTGGCGGACCCTGTACAACAACAAACGGGAGCCATTAAGTTCGTTAAAGCCGTGGATTCTAAGCGTCGGCTTAGTTTAAGCATCAGGTTAGATTTGGGCTCAGTAAGGCACTGCGCCACTGTAGTGTTTACAGTGGTTTATGGTCCGGTAAAACAAGTTTAAAAAGGCGATCCTGGGTGGGGGATTGGGCCGGGAATAGGTAGTTTCTTAGTTTCTTCGTCTTCTTCGTTCGAAAAATTTCGTTATTTTCATTCGCCGCGCCGCTCGCCTCGCGTCGTACACGTCGGATCCAGATTACTTTTGAGGTACGAGTACGTAGCTCGAACGAGCCTGTGCCTTTGTCTCTATTATGGGGACTTTGACAACCGCCTCATTTATTACCTTGATTTTAGACAGGTAGTAAGGCATAATAATTTTTCGGATCAGGTGTAGCTGGGTGGAATCAGGAACCGATCCCAAACAGAAATTAATGTTTTGGTAAATGTAGGCCTATAGTTTCCGGGCGTAAAATCAGGAACCGACCCCAGATTGAAATAAATACTTTTAATGATCATAACTAATTATAAATTAACAAGTTTTATCGATAAATATCGATTATCGATTATTTTTTTTGGCAAAATTCCAAAATTTCAAAATCGTCCAAAATGGTAATCTTATATATCATTTGAAAGCCATTCATCTGACGAGTCTAATGATCACTACGTCAGCATAGGGCACGCCCCCGGGGGCCTGTTTTGCCCAATATAAAAGTACCTACCCCTAGAGACCCATCAGTATAGGCACGCTCCGGAGGGCCTGTTTTCCAAATATAAAAGTACCCCTAGGGGACGCATCAGTAGAGGCACTCTCTGGAGGGCCTGTTTTCCAAATATAATAATACGGCTAGGGGTACTTATCACTATACTGATGCGTCCCCTAGGGGTACTTTTATGTTTTTGAAACAGGCCCTCCGGAGCGTGCCCTATACCGATGCGTCCCCTAGGGGTACTTTTATGTTTTTAAACCAGGCCCTCTGGAGCGTGCCTATACTGATTCGTCTCTAGGGGTACTTTTATATTTGGCAAAACAGGCCTCCCGGGGCGTGCCCTATGCGGATTTAGTGATCATTAGACTCGTCAGGCAAAGGGCTTTCAAATGATATATAACATGACCATTTTGGACAATTTTGGAATTTTGCCAAAAAATAATCGATATTTATCGATAGAACTTGTTAATTTATAATAAGCTATGATCATTAAAAGTATTAATTTTAATCTGGGGCCGGTTCCTGATTTTACGCCCGGAAACTATACATTTACCAATGTGTTTAATGATCAAAATTAATTATATTGTAAATTAACAAGTTTTATCTATAAATATGGATTATCGACTATTTTTTGGAAAAATTCCAAAATTTCAAAATCGTCTAAAATAGTCATCTCATGTCATATATCATTTGAAAGCCCTTCGCATGACGAGTCTAATGAAATGGGCAAGACTGACTTTTAGGGGTCCCTAATGAGGGCGTATATCTAGATCTAAGCAGAGCACAGTAATGAAAATTTCAGCAATCTTTTAAGAATTTATTGATCTTTCATTTAAAAAAAGATTCATTCAAATCCGTTGAGATTTGCAGTTGCTACCGCGGTGGCAAAACTGACTTTTAGGGGTCCCTAACAAAAATTTCAATTTTATCTACCGTATTCACTTGACTCCTAAGCCTGAGCCTAAGCAAGAAAGTAATTAATTAATATCGGTATAATGGAGGGACCGCTAAAAGTCAGTTAAGGCAAATCTCAACGGATTTGAATGAATCCTTTTTTAAATGAAAGATCAATAAATTGTTAAAATATTGCTGAAATTTTCATTGATGTGCTCTGCTTAGTTCCTGAGATATACGCCCTCATTAGGGACCCCTAAATGTCAGTTAAGCCATGAAATGATCACTCACTATATCAGCATAGGGCACGCTGTTTTGCCGGAGGGCCTGTTTTGCCAAATATAAAAATAAAATACCGCTAAAGGCGCATCAGTATCGGCACGGTTCCGGAGGGCCTGTTTTCCAAATAATATGAAAATCAAATATAAAGACCCAAATTTGTAGCATAGTGCCAAGTTCATGAGTTTTACCCGCAATTTTTTGGCTAAAAATCGTCAGAAATCGCTACTTGGGCTCAAATACAGCTAAAAGTGCAGTTTAAGGCGATTTTGGCAATTTTTGTGTCTGAAATTGTAAAACTTGCCAGAAAGAATCGGAGGGGGTATTTTTATATTAAAACAGGCCCTACTGAGCGTGCCCTATACTGATGCGTCTCCTCAACTCAAGGAGTATTTTTATGTTTGGAAAACAGGCCCTCGCAAGGTGCCCTATACGTGATCTGATTCGATATGATCGTGACTTTGGATGAATCGGGCTTTCAAACGATATATGTATTCATACATGTACTAGGGGGGTTTGGGGGGTTACCCCCCCTGCTGGAAAGGCCAACCCCCCCCCTCACTCCCCCGAGACAGGTTAAGGGACCCCTCCCCCTGACCAAAAAATACAAGTCGTGGTAGTGGCTCCAGTATTAACAAACTGGGTCAGAAATCATTAATTTTTAGCCTAAAATTCACTTGAAAAGCCTTTGGAAACCGAATTTGGCGTTTCCACTGCTGATATTGAAGAAAAATCGGTGTTTTGGAAGCTCTTTTTGTCATTTTTTGCTTGTTTTTAGCTTTAAAACGCTATTTGGCAGCTTAAAATAGCGATTTTTAGCGTCCTTTTTGAAAAAAACGTGCTAAAAACGCATTTCTAGGCGTTTTGGAGCTTTTTGAAATTTGGGACCCCCCACCTGGGCGAAACCCCCCTCGACCCCCCACCTGAGGAAACCCCCCCCTACCTCCCTCCCCCCAGGTCGGCCCGGAGCTGTTACATGTATGTATGTATTATAAGCAAGGGTTCGTTCGATGACGTTTAAAATTTTTGAATTTTGTCAAAAAATAATCGATAATCAAGAAAAATCGATAAGGGTAGGTAGTCCAGAATGATTTATTGAAATAATTAATAGTCGACTAAATACGGTAGCTAAATTTGAAATTTTTGTTAGGGACCCCTAAAAGTCATTTTTGCCAAAAAAGGGTACCTAGTAACGCAACAGGAGTCTATTATGATAATTGAATTTGTTGAAGCCTCCACTGTCTTTTTTATCGAGCTTTTTGTGCTAGACAGCAAGAAAAGGAAATGTTGCGAACGTGAAACTCGCTGTCCAAATAACCAGGCAACAAGAGGAGCGGCTGGCTGGTGGCTGGCTAATGCACAGATTCGAGAAATCTATTGCGGCTGCGATATCATCTCAAACCCGGCGCGATTCTCAGCGGAGATATGGAGTTCTGGCATTCTGCGAAGAGAGGCGGCCGTAGAAGTACGCCACTGGTTTTGGTTTCCTTTCTACTGTCTGCGTTATGCAATCCTATCGCCTTAACTCTCCATGCCTTGCTTTTTAACTGCGCTGGCCAAGGTTTACGAACGAATTGTCAGTAATTGTCTGCGAAAATTGTCTTTCTTTCTATCTTTCTACGAATTTTACCTTTTTTCAAGTTTTATGAATTTTTAGCCTACAGATTTCGTTGATGGGACACTGGATGTCGAGCATTATGATTTTAATAATGTCCCAGCTCAAACTAAATATCCTGACCAGGCTGTTAGTTAGCTCACTGTCGCTATTCGAAATATTTCCTAGGAAGCAAAACTGCCAGGACGACTGTGGCTTTTTTAGTTTTGCATGTTTGCACGCGTGCTTGAAGACGGATGGCTATCTTAACTTCCGGTTTATCATATTAACCAGACGTTGGAAAGCTACTATACAAAATGCTGCTGACAAAGTGCTTGACAAAAGAATTAGCTCTAGATATGGAAGGCTGCCAAGGCATCTGGTTACTGTTTATGTGTAACTTGCTACAATCTATGTTATCACTTGGATATCACTTGGATAACATAGATTGTAGCAGGAAGTTCGACAAATAAATGAACCTGAACCTGCCAGATCATTTAGCCTGAAATTGAAGGGCGTGCTAGATTGAATTTTGTCTTGGCTTTTGTGCTATTTCCAACACTTGATTTGGTGAAATGGCTGCCAGTAGTTGTTTGTTAGCTTAACTAGCACTTTCATCGTTTTTGACCGATTGGCCATTTTTTGTGGTTTAATTGACCTCTGCTCCCTGTATTATGAAAAGCTGTTTGTTCAGATTGGCATCGGGGTTCTAACGGATATTACACTGACAAGCAGAAGAAGCGGTACAACGGCTACGTCCACCAGAGGTGGGACAATCTGGGTGAGGACGTAGGCGCTCCAGACATCGAAGACGACCGGCGACGGCGCCGTGAGTGCTCTCCTGACTCTGCCTCCACCAGCCACCAAACCACCAATACCGAGCTGACCATGAGACAACTAGTCATTGAGGACATTGCCACTGCCTCTGTTGCTCAGCAGATGGTTTTCTTGGAACAGCTGCTCCCCCATCTCAAGTTGGATGCTCTGATTTGGGGAAAAGTAAACTTTACTCTTGACTAGCCTACGTGGGTCTGGGGTGTACACCCCTCGTTTCCTCGCTTGTAAGAGGGTCAGGATGGTCCAGCCTAGATTATGCTGTACGATTTTCACTAAAGTTGAATCTCTACCACTACTGTCGTCATCGCGTATTGGCCATGGGTAGTTTACGCTATCTGTGTGTAACGGCGGCCCCGGCATCTGCGGTTGTTTGTGCTAGTGGGTTCGAAATCGGTCGAAGCGATTGGAACTAGTCGACATAAAACCGCCGAAAGCCGGTGATGGCCAGTAGGTTGATGGGAACCGTACCGGAGCTGCCGTTTCACCTCATTACGACAAAGGAGAGGGATGTTTGCAGGCAGGGCACTTCTTTAAAAGACTCTAATAATAAGAGCGCGGGGTGTTCTGAGCTGTCTAAAAGGACAGTGGAACTTAAACAAACAAACAAACAAACTGTGTCGAGACTCGAGAACTCACCGACTGTTTGACGACTGACTTTGTAAAGTTACCTTTTTGCGTTTTACCAGCTTTAACATTGTAGTGAGGCAAAACTTCTATGCTGTTTATATTATTTACTTTTTATTTGCTTGTTTATTGCACAGTGGGGTTTGTTCGTAACTTCCAGGGTTCAGTGGTTAAACTTGTCGTTCCTTCCCAAAGTTGGCTCTGTTGTTAAGTTGCATTGAAGTGTCCACCTTGTATTATCAGAAGTTTAGGTGTTGGCAGAAGAGCTGACTAAACGAGACTTTGTGGCTGATTTACCCCCTGAAGTGGTGACTAGAATACTCAGCTATTTAGGTGAGTGTCTGTTTGTGTTGAAAGAGTTTTGGGTACAAAGTGAACTGTCTTTAGACATATCAGATCATGCTCGAGCTGCTGGAGTCAGTCGTAAATGGTACCATGTGGTTTCGCCTGTTTGGCAAACTGCTTGCGCCAGACACGGACTAGTCGTCACCTCAGGTACGACAACACGCCGGCTTTCCAGATTATTTTGTTCTTTTCAATAATTTTTTTACGTTCCTGTTCCTTTAAAACGGCGCTAGTGCGCTAGCGTTACGTACCAGAATATTAGAAAATTTGAGTGCTAACACCGGAAATTTTGTAACTGAACCTCTCTCAGGACATGGACATCTCTTGCGGTAGTGGCATTGGTTTTTCGCGGCGTCATCCCTATTTTGCAGCAGCTGCATTAGGAGCAGGGATGTGAGGTTCGAAAAAAACACCGGAAAAAAACTGTTTTTTTTTTCGAAAAAAAAAACGGTTTTTTCCTAAGGGTCGGAAAAAAACATAAATCGCGGAAAAAAACTCAAGCTAAAAATAGCTAATTTACGTCATTTTTCGTTTAAAAAATGGACTTTTGCTATGTATAATAGGCCCTACTGACTCAAAACTGTTAGAAAAACAACAAAAAAGACCAAATTTGGCATGAAAAAACAAAAATGCAAACTGCTGTAAGAAAATTTGCATATAGCGTTATTTATGGAACCTGTCAGGCACTGTTTCATGCCTGTTTCGTGATTTATATCAATGTAACACGTGTATTTCTGGTCTAACAAGACTGAGGAAGGCGCTAGAAAGCGTTAGGAATCATAAAACCAGCCTAGGATACTCAGAACTTGGGCTGGAGTTTTTTTCCGCGATTTAGGAAAAAAACCGGAAAAAAACCGGAAAAAAACTGAAAAAAAACAGGCCGAGGTTTTTTTCGGAAAAATATACAACCCTGATTAGGAGTATTCATTTAGAATAATTCTGGGGTCTGTCGGCATGAGTTTTTCACCACGGAAGGGATCCCTAGATTAGACCTCTCCGAGGTACATTTTGAGCGGCAAAGAGGCATAGTGCAGCTTCAGTAGCAAAGACGTACTGTATCAAACTGCTTACAGCAAGGACGGCGGCAGCAGTGGCGGCAATTTTTCGCTCTGTTTGAGTTTAAGTTTTGGTTATTTGCTTTACATTTCTTTTTTGCTGTAATTTATGTAAATTTTCGCCAAATGACCTGAAATTGGGAGAATATCTGCTTAAAGCATCGGGGTATTTGATGTGTTAAAATTTCATTTCCAGATCATTTGGCGTAAATTTGCAGAAATTACAGCAAAAAGATGGGTCCGTTTTTAACATTATTTCCTGTGGTTTCGAAATAACAAATTTCAGTTTTATTTGGGAATTTCGTGGGACTGGGTCTAGCCTGGTGCACCAAACTTTAACACAAAATTCTCCGAATTTTGGCACCTATGTGTTCTAAATCTCAGCCTATTTGGTCAAAATTTGCGGAAATGGCAGTTAAATAGAAATGTGACCATTTTTAGACACCCTGTAGTTTCCTACAGTAGATTAGGTTTCACAAAATAACAGCTAATTTGCTGGTGCAGGTTCAGGGGTAAACAATTTATACAAACACAAACGCAGATGCAACAGAGATGGGTAAAAATAAAAGGAGAGGCGACGAGTTGCTCTGTCACCACAAGAGATGCCGTGATAGACAGAGATTCGCTGCTACCACGTCATATCAGGTTGTGATTGGTTACAGTAGGAGTGCAGACAGGAGAGTGAGAGTAAGCAACGATTCTGATTGGAGCTGTGGGCGTGGTCTATGTAGGACTCGGTTGGCTAGTAGACCGGACTTAGCTTTCGCTCAACCAATCCAATCTGTCCTTGCATCCGATTGGAGGCCAGGCCGTTGCCTTGCTTGTGATTGTAAATCAATAGACATGTTCTTCCGTGACAACGCAGTTGTTTTATATCGATCGCACGTTTGAATTTTAGCGGAATTCGGTATACATTCTGGCAGACTAAGCTCACTACGTGGTAAGATCAGCTTGAAATAGTTGATCAGTGGCTTAAATGGCTATTCTACTAAAGCCTTCGCTTGTATTTTGCTTGAAATGTCCGTGTTTTCTTGACGGTGTTAGCTGTAGTTCGATCGGCTTTCCTGTTGCCTCTTTGTGGAAAAGGGAGTTGGCAATTAGAGCTTAACCTTACTAGCTTAAATGTTTTGCTCAAAGAGAGGTGGTCGGTCACTACGAATCCCATATAGCTATGTCATCCGACACCGATCAAAAATTTTAATTTCTAGCTAAAAATGCCACTTTGGGCTAAAACTAAAAGTAAATGGCTTATAGTCCTTTTTTTCTGTATGAAATTGTAAGAACTGCAAAAAATTGGCACTGGAAAATTTAACTGGTGAAGCGTGGTTCTGCTCTTGGCAGACCCTAACATTTTGCGCATAGTTGACAAGTTGTTACATGTTTGATTTAGATTTCGATGAGCAATATTACATTGAGAGGTTGAAGCGCATAAGATGGCGTCAGAAAATGTGGGCAACCAACCCTCTGGATTCTATAGTGCCTTCTTCCTGCGACCCTGTGCCTTCCGAGCCGTCAACTTTGCTCTTTATTGAAGCCGATCCTATAGGGTATTTGGCTGCGGCACCAAAACCCGGAGTCATTGTTTTCTACCCTGAAAACGAAAGAGGTACCTCGTACTAACCAATGTGCACACGCAGGTAAAACTGTTTCTACTTAGGTGGCACAACATTCTACCTGAAGACAGGTGTAGATCTGAAGCCCAGTTGTATGCGTTCGTTCGGTGCCGCCAGCGTAATGGTTGGTTTTGAGAATGGTCTCGTTCAGCATTGGGATTGGCGACTGCAAACACTCTGCTTGGAGCTGCAGATCCTGAGTGCAGTTACTGCTCTCGAGTTCTCCGTCTGGGCCGATCTGGTGGCAGTTGGGGCCGAAGATGGTTCGGTCAGTCTGTGGCGCGCCTCCACCGCGCAGTTTCTGGGCAATTTCGCCGACTCAAAGGCGAATCGCGTCGTGCAATTGGGTTTTCTCTCTCGCGAAGTAGTGACGCAAACCTGCAAGCACCCTTGGGCCGAGCTCTCAACCAGACTTTTTCTCTGCGTCCTGCACCAAACGCACACGTTCCCCTTCATGTGTGGCAAGAAAGGTCGCGTCTACTGCGATCTGAGTGTGCTGGAGATTGAGCCGTGGTCCGGCGCCATCTGGGGCGAAGTCTTTAGCCACTTAACTGCAGTCGGACAACAGGCTGTCAAAAACAGTCTGATCGTGGACTCTAGTGCCGGTTACTTTGTCTATATGACTGTTGACTACACTAATGTGGACGGAGCCGATGCCGCTGCATCCTATATTAACGAATACGACCCTGTTTCTGGGTTTACTAAGGTGAGATCTCATAGACATAGTATGTATGTGTGAAGGTTTATTGCTTATGGTTATGATATAGTGCTTGTTTTATTCCATTTCTATTTTCTATCTATTTTATATTCATATCATCCATTCCATTATCAGTGGCAAATTTTTCTTTACTTTTTGTAATGTGTCGTGCAGACATGGGCTAGCATTTCAGCTGAAGGGGTGGAAAATATTCAAATCCTGGGGGTAGCGGAGATTGAGGGGATGGTAGCCTAAAAGCCCAATTTTGTACTAAGAACAAAGTTTTAGGCTTATTTTTGCTAAAATAGGTTAAAATAAGCGATTTAAAGCTCATTTACAGATAATCTAGGCATACGTTTACTATAATTTTCTGTACAAAATTCTTCATAAAATTCCTGAGGTGGGTAGCGACTTTCTGAAGGGGTCAACAACCCCTTTTCGCATGTCTGGTGCCGAGAATAAGGGGAGAGGAGTTGTCGTCTAGTCAAAATTGGTAGTCGAGTACTAAAAATCGCTAAAAAGTGGATTTTAAGGAAGAAAAATTGGGCTTAAATACTGTTAAAAATCGATGTTTTACAGTCAATTTTAGTGCCTAAATTTGGATAAAAAAATCTTTTCTTTTCTGTAGCCGCCAGCCAAACTGACCGTGAGCACAAATCCGGTAGTTAGACCTCCTCAAATTTTCCGTATTTCGACCCCTGACTTCCGGCCATGTCCCAGGCCCCCTAGTATTGCATTTGCTATTCCCCTTTAACAAATAATTTGTATACTTTTCAGAGAAGACAGCAGCAATTTTCTTGACACTACCAGTTTTAGGTTGGTTCTCTATTAAGCCAATCAGTGGGCTCAATTGCGTCTTCATCGGGAGGTGGTGAGTTGGTGCCGGGGCTGTCGCCGGTGCGTTCGTATGGGTGTGAGCAGGACTTTGCGATTCGGGAGTGGCAGTTGCTCGGTGTTGGCAGACAGATGGCGGCCGTCTGTTTGTGCGAAATGACTGGTGACGGATGTTCCTGTCGCTTGTTCCTCTTGGTTTACCGACGACCGCCTCCGAGTGCTCAGCAGCAACAAGATTGGACTCTCGTGCTTTCGCAGCCATTCCCTGAACCTGACTGGTTCATCTTCTCCTCTCTTGCGCTAGGCAAACGGTACTTTCGGATTTTAATGGTTGCTTTCGCGTAGGATGCTGCTTTCTACCTTTTAACAGATTCGATCATGCTAGTATTTCTCTATGTAATATTTTTTCTATGTAAAAACGTACTGTTAAGCAAATCAGGAAGACTATAACAAAATCGTTGTGCTGTAAAAGGCGCCTTTAGTTGGGCCTGGTTAGTATGTATGGAGTATAGTATTGGAAGATTTTACGGTATTTCGTACGTAAAATGATAGTTTTAGACTTTGGCTGGACGGGTTTGACGGGGACAACGATCATGGTCTGGTTGTGGCTGCCTGTTACTACGACCTAAATTCTATGGAGTGTTTTATGCAAAATTTTTTCTGGAGTGAACCGACGCACTCTGTTGTTGCACCTTGTTTAGAAGTTTGTTAGCCTTGTGAAATTTTGTTATCCTGCCAATTGTTACAATCGATACATTATTTGATGGATTACGGTTTCTTGGATTAGGTCCATATATTGTTATTGTGTTTCTAAAAAAGATTATCCGCAAAACTGCATGTTGTCTAGCTCGAAATTTTGACAAAATTGCAGGTTCTATTTTAGTTGGAAATTTTTGAACGTGTAGGAAAGTTTTCTTTCTATCTTTTGATCTCCTAGGCGACAGATGAGGTAAAGAGTTACTGTACGTTCTTGGTTCTTGTTTTTACTGCTCCGTTACTATCTTCGTGTATTCTCTACAGCTGAACGAAACCAATCAAACAAAACTCGAATGTGTTAGTTTTACTACTGTTTTTTGTCTTCTACACAACACGCATTTACCTCAGACGAAGTTTGCAGCAGAAGCGTTATAGTTGTGTACTGTACGTATGCAGGTCGATTTGTTTGCTGATCCAAAGCGAAATTGGCTAGTTTTCTTGAGAGGATTTCATAGATTCCGAACTTCAAGACGGCAGTGGCAGTTTGAGCACTTGTAGAACCTCGTAAGCCACGCTAAGTCCTTCTGTTGAAAGCTGCTGGGTACATACCGTGTTTATGGCCTCGGTACTCTGTTAATAGCTGCCGGAAACGCAGCAGTGGGTTGCTTTTCAGTGGCAGTGCTGATTGAGAGACAGGCAAAAACTCGTTCCGTGAACTAAGTTGGGTGGTGTCTGGTCGGTGGTACGACCTCTGACCAAATTGCGCGTGGTGTGTTATAGTTCCCAGAGGCATTTTGCTAATTTGGTGGGCAGTGCGCGTGCCTACACAACCGTGCATGTAGTTAGTGATTGTTGGAACGTGTCACTCAATACATGCCACTGAAAACCGTACTCCAACAACAGCAAGCAAGGCCGTTCGAGTTTGGCCAGTCGAACGCAGCAGCGGGTGAGTGTACTACTGGTTTGGTGTTGACGTGCGTCTTTCGACCAAAATACCTATCACACAACGTACGCGCGCCGATGTGATAACTTTTGTCAACTGGAACGCTGGCGATTCAGTTGTCGACGGCGCCGTTGCCTACTTTATCAGTAGATTTTGATTTCCGCCGCCTTTTCGTAGCGCGATTGCTCATATCGGAGCGCTGGATAGCTAGGTAATTTTTTATCTAGAACAGCCGTTTGCCGCTCCCGCTAGAGTTTTCAAGCTTGGCCAAGTCCCCCTAGGAATAGCTGGCCATGTTCATTTATGTCAGATAGATGGCGTAAGGCTATTTGTGCGTCCTCCCTGGACGCACCAACCACAATCTGCTCTTTGTCTTTGCCATATCGAATAGAGATAGTTGGCTCGCTCTTTGTCCCGGCTTTTGTCTGTCCGGCGACATGTCCTGCAGTAACAATTGTATGTGCGTCTTTCTGACCCTGGCCAAGTCGCCGCTTAGCGACGATTTCTACTGGCAAGAGTCGCAGAAGCTGCTCACTCCAAGACGCGGACGCAGCACCACTCGGCTGTTGATGGGCAGACGGGCCAAGGCTTTTCTCAAAAGTAAGCCTGCGTAGGCGTCTGTTGTGACTATTGTTGGACGTACAAATGCACCGCAATACGTAGGTCGGCGCGCCTATGCTTTGACTGCTCCTTTCTTATCTTGAGTCAGCTGCCTTTGCGCCCCAGGCCTCTGCACCAAAAATCAGATAGCATCTCTCAGCTTTTTCGCTCCAGCTGTGTGGGCTTGTGATCAGGCCAAGCCAAGACGTCGGAGCCGGCAAAAAATCCGATTGCCCCAGCATCGGCGCCGAGCCCAGATGAACTTGTTGTTTTGTGGCCTGACACTGGTTGGCTGTTTGGTGTTGGCCGCCAACATTGCAGCACGCTACCCCATCTACACCGGGCTCCTGCTCTCGCTTGCATTTTTCTGCTACGCCAGACACTTGGACTTGGTGGTGGTAGAGCCGTGTTCGGACGTCGAGTCCTTCTGGCTACCTCAAGCTCGGCGCGTCAGACAGAAAAAGCGCCGTCGACAACGAGCAGTCAGGAGTGCTGAGAGTAGTTCTCCGTCTCCCGAACTCGAGCGACGGGAACGCTCGCCGGTTAGGCAGTTGGTACTCACCAACCAAGTCAATACTTTAACCGCCCAATTTGAGCAACTCGGCCATTCATCCGCCTGACATGAGTACGTTTTCTTGTTAGCCTTTGCGGCCTGCAAGTGGCAACAGATGTCTTGGAGGTGACGGCTGCAGTTAGCATTTATTTTTTCATGAATACGTTAGCCGGGCGCCGCAGCCGTCGGCTCGGCTGGCTAGTGTATATCTTGTCCGACTAGTTGGCCTCATCGTCATCATGTTCCGCAGAGCGGCCAGAAGGGCGCGCGCCAAGCGCTCCAGATACAGATGGTCTTCGTGGTTGACGGCAGGTGGGTGTTTACTGGCAGCGCTTTTATATCGGCGCCTCGGCCATTCAGTTCATATCTGGCTGCCCGGTCACTCCTTAAGGTCATTGTTATACGCGCTCGCTCTACACGCGGGTGTGAAAAGTTGTGTCAACATAGTGTGTGCGTTAGACGTTCCTATTTGGCTGGTTTCTCTAAAAGGGTTTGCGGAATCGGGCACGAACAGCCATTTATTTGTCTTGTGCTGCCAAACCGGAACGCTCTCTAAGCAATCAGAGGCGTTCTGGTTGCAAATGCCAGGTGCTGGCAGAGGGCGCAGCAGTCTTTAGTTTTAGGGCTGTTTTGCTTGTGTTGAGGCCGCACCGGGGCGTTGGCTGGCATTTCCTGCGAACAGGTTCCCAGTCTGTGATTACACTGGGCTCCGCCGTGCCATTTAGCTCCAAAGTCGCTAACTGTCTGTCGTCAGCTGCTGGTGGGCCGCTCCCTAGGCTTAAGCGAGGAGAGGAGAGCGGTCTCTTTGGCTGGTGTTGAGGCATGGTTTTATGAGGCTAAATGCCGCGCTAAGTTGATGCCTTAATCTGATACCAAATGATTGGGCTTTGGCCGCTCTCTCTCTCTGACTTATATGTTTAGCGGCCAGATTTCTATTGACGTTCGGTGGTGGTTTGTAGATTCGTTGGCTTCCAACAACAGTAACGATGTGTCCCCGGCTGTGGTGCGCAGAAGTCGCAGCTTAGAGCTGAGAGAGCTGCTCTCCACTCGCAGACAGTCGGCTCCCGAGAACAGAGGATCGGTGCCCGAGAATCTGGGACAGTCGGACAGTAAAAAACGACGCTCAAAGATGGAAGTGCAACAAGCTCCCCAGACGTCCGGCTCTTCCTACGACCTGTCCGAGTTTACCAACACCCTCAAGAATCGCGTCAAGGCTGCTCTCAAAGGCGTCTCATCGGCTCGTACCTCTGCTTCCACTTCTATGGATGAGGAATCTTTGCGCGGCAGCAGCGTCAATTCCACTCCGGTCAAAACCAGCAAACCGAAAGTAATAAAGCATTGCATTACAATTCCTACAATGCGTAGTATGGTCTTTTAAGGATCAGTTGGAACAAAGTCGCAAGAATCTGGTGTCTGCATTACGTTATTTTCATGAAGTGGTGCGCACGGATAAAATCGAAATGCTGGGCGGCAGCGCAACTTTCGTGCTGGAAGCTGTGATGCAGCTGCTGAGAATAGTTCGCCAACCTTCAGCCGAGTGTGTACACAACGTGAACAAATCTCTAACGGCGCTGGTCCAGTGGTCAGACGCTCAAGTAGCTGCGCGCATTTCTGCTGATTCGGATAGTCAGAGCGCTGATGCCAGACGCGAATCTTACGGGTCGTTACAGGACGATCTGTCGAACGCTGTAGAAAAGCTGATCTTGTCGTGCGAGCAGGCCAAAATGGCCAATCGTACGTCGGCGGACAGTGGCACGATGACCACTGCAGAAGACGAGAGACCGTTGTCCGGCGGTCCTCCGCCTCTGCCTCCCAGAAAGAACCCCAACCGGGCCAAACGCAAATCATCGCCAGTCAGCGGCGACTCTGGTATCTTTAACGAAAGTGACAGTTCTATGCCGATGATCGATGAAAATCTGAACGAAACCGGCAGCGAGGTCGCCCATGACAAACTGTTCAGGCAGACGTCGATCGATGATTTGTTGGCTCAGCTCAGTGTCTCCGAGCCGTTCGTCGAGCGTCTCAAGACTTCTTCCCATCAGCAGAAGCAGCAGCACCAGCAAGCCGACCTGGACCACGATTTAGTCAGCGAAGAGGTGATGAAGGTTGGTAGTAGTTTTTGTTTAGACAGCAATTTGCATGCCCGAGTAGTTTTTGTAAACAGACCGGTTTGCCTAGTAGACTAATCCGTGTACGGCGATATCCCAGCAAGATCATTAAAGATCAATGCATGATTCGGCCGGACAAATGTGATTTACGTCGCCATTATTGAGTGCCATATGCAGCGCCCACAAAAAGAGGCATTAATTTCGAGAGGATTGGCGCCAAATTACCCAACCGACAGCTGCAATAATAATAATAATAGTATTATAATCGTCCTATTTTTTGCAGGTAACACCCGACGGTAGGGTGGTACGCACCGTCCGTACGCATCGACGTATCTCAGTCACCAAATCGAGCAGTCATCAGAACGTCACCGTCAGTCCAGCCGACAGCGATCTTGTGCGTCGACTGCGCCAATCGGCCAACGGTCATCTGACTGTAGTTCAGAGTCAACAACTGAAAATGAACGCGCAACACAAAATGGTAGTCAGTCAGGAGGGAGAAGAGCCCAACTCCCCACCTCCTTTGCCGCCACGTCTCCGCCGCCAGAGGATTCCGTCCTACTACGACAACAACGTGCCTACTCCGCCCTGTTCGGCGCCGGTCAGCCCGGAGCACCGTGTCGCCGCCGCCACCATGCATCTCATGTCGCACAGTGCCACACACCAGGCGATAAGTCGCGAAACCACTGTTAATGGCCAACTGGTATCCAGCGACGGCCTGCAGAACGGCAAAGTGATCCAATGGTCGTCGACCAAACGAGCTCCTCCTGTGCCTCCGCGTCGTCAGAACGTGGCCCAGTACCTGCGACTGGTTGACATGCAGCAAGTAGGCGGCTCGGTAGCCGAAGAACAATCTCAGAAGCAAGTGGACTTCCGTAAGTCGACGCTCGCTTCCTACGTAGTGTTGCGCGATAATCTCAGTCAGTACGAAGAAGTGAAACATCGGAAGAAAGCGTTCAGCTACCATTACTCTAACAGTCTCAGCGATTTGCCGCCGGCCAGCGGAGGAATGCGGCACGAGTACTGTAATCTGGAATCGGTGCTTAGTTTCAATGAACAGGACAGACTGCGTCTTCCACTGCGCTTTGTCGAGTACCAGAACGAACTGCCTGGAAACAGAGCCCTGCCCTGGGAGCAACGAGCCGCTCTGCCCTCTCCAGCCCCTTCTGTGCTGCATCTGATTGATGTGAGCGACTTTCTGGTCCTTCGCTCCAGTGACTCCGAGCTGGAGGAGGTGCGGGGCGGCCCCGTCGATGCACTGATTGCTTACGCTTGTCAAACCGGACCGAGATTGCTACTATATGAAGAGGCTTTCCTGACCACCTACAGGACGTTCATAACTCCTTTGGATCTGATTAAACGATTGCTCACTCGCTACAAACACTTTTCTAAGACGCAGGACTCGTCGAGCGTCAAGAATGCGAGAAAAACTTTCGCCTTTATTGTCAGGATCGCTTCGGAGTTGAGGTCAGATTTACGTAGATTTTCCGGTGAAACACCCCATTAAGAGTTGTGCAGTGACCGTGAAAAACGAGTATTTTGGTATGAGAACGTCGATAGCACCTTGTTTGGAATATGGCAGCGGCTTGTACGACTGTGATTGGTGCGTACGTACGTACCGTACACGCTGAGGCTGTTTGTTTGTCGAAATCTTAAGATATTTGGCCACTTTTTTTGTGAAATCAGCCTACCCCCTGTCATTTTGGACGCCACATGTTACTGTCTAATTGGCTGTAATTTAGCTGCACGGAACTGACTCCAGAACTAATTGCGGAGGTGAATAATTTCGTTTATCACTTGATCGATCAGGGAGAACTGGGCTATGCTCACTTGATGCGAAACATATTTCTGGTCAGAATTGAGGACAAGGCTGGCTTCAAGAAAGTCCTGCCCCCGCTGACACCCTCTGTGCCTTTGCCCCAACGGTTAGTTCCTTCGCTACTTTCACCCTAACAACCGGTCATTGTTTTGGTGTGTAATGGAGTGGCTGCTCTTGCAGACTGTCGTCCTTCTTGGAGTACAAATCGGTCCTGATTGCCGAACAACTGACCTGTGTCGACGCTGAACTCTTTCAGAAGATCGATGTAAGTGCTGCTAAAGTGCTGACTAACATACTAAAAAGCTGACTTTCAGTTGTCCGAGATGTTGTCCTGGGCACAGGAACAGTCGGAAGAGAAGAGCCCAAATCTGGCAGCGTTCACAGAACATTTCAACAAAATGTCCTACTGGGTGCGTACACGAGTTCTGAAACAACCCGAGCACAAGGATAGAGAGCGAGTGTTGCTGAAATTTGTGAAAGTTATGAAGGTAATCGAAGATTATCATACATGGGCCTGGAGGTTACCCCTCTATAAAAACGTTTGATTTAGTGCGAAAATTGGTAAATATATAAAGATTTGGTCGACGTTTTTCGGTAAACCGGCCTCCCTAACCAGCTCAGCGTACCCCATTTTTTCTGGCCATAGGAAGGTTAGAAAGAAAAACTAGTGTATACCGAGTTCCTGTAACTGAAACTGGCTCTCTCTGATTCATAATGCAAACCGATCACGGACAACTAGCGCATGTTTCCTGAACGCCAAACAACCTAGTCAGTCGAAACAAATAAAAAGCAGAAATGGATTGCCGATCTTAAACCCCGCTGAAAGTGGGTTACGATGTATGTAGTGCTTTGCCGTTTTCGAGCCTGAATTTTTTGGCCTTTGGGGGTTGACAGGCTAAAGTATTGTTGATTGGTTGCAGCATCTGCGCCGACTGGGCAATTTCAACTCGTTCTTGGCACTGCTCTCAGCGCTGGACTCCGGTCCGGTGCGGCGATTGGAGTGGTCGAGAACGGTGACCGATGCCATGCGCGAGCACTCCTCTATTATGGACAGCTCTCAGTCGTTCAAAAACTACCGCGGCGCACTGGCTTCTTGTCGACCTCCCTGTCTGCCGTACATGTAAGCCCGTTCACTCTCTCTAACGTGGCATCTTGTACAAATAAGTATTTGTAGCGGGCTCATTCTACAAGATTTGACCTTCATTCACGTTGGAAATCCTAACTATCTGCCGGCCGAAAAGTGCAACGGTCAAGATGGCTTGGTGAATTTCGGCAAGCGCTGGCAACAGTACGCCATTCTGGATAGCGTTCGCAAGTTCAAAGGCTGGTACGTTTTTCAGTACGTACTTTGAGCGTTTTTTGCCAATAGGGCAGTTTAGGAATTACGACTTCGAGAAGGATGAGAGAATTTTGAGCATGTTCAACAGCTTCGACGACTACTTGTCGGAAGACGCCATCTGGGAGTTGTCGGAGAAAATCAAGCCCCGTCCGTCTAGTCGCAAAACGCCGTTGTTCCCAGTCGAGTCATAAATTACATTCGTCTCTACTTCGCTAAAACCGTCCCTGTATCTTTGCAAGAAAACTGGCGCAATAATTTTCGAGATTTATATGTGAACACTTGCACACAATCATGTGATGTCACCATTTCCAGATCAAACGGTGCTTTTCTTCCATTCTCTATCTATGTACTGTACATAACAGAAAATAAATGAGATTTATTGATGATTGCGGCAACAACCCTTAGCGGCTGATTTTTCGTTTGATTTGGGAGTCCATCGCACTTACTCCGGTTGCTTAAAATGCCAGAGTTTCAAGGTGTTATCCAATCTCTCCATTAGAGAAGTTCGATCATAGCTCTCGTCATCACTTTCGCCTTCCGAATCTCGCAAAGGACATGGGAAAACGCGCTGCCCACTGGCCGTGGCTATGAACGGCTGTTTTGGATTTATACTAAAACTCCCACCTGTCGAGATGTCTTGACGCACCGTTCCGTTCAGTCAAAACAGCAATGATCGATAACTAACCTGACACCATTTACAGTGCTGCGGTTGGCCTGAAAACTGACCACCGATTCAACGGCAGCGCTGTCGCCGTCTGATCGCTGCGGAATTCGACCGATATCCCAGACTTTGACCAGTCCACTGGCTGTGCCAGACGACAAAAAGCTGCAGCAATTAAACCACATCTAAACTGTTAGCTGCGATGTACAGTAGGCTCTACCTGTCAATATCGAAATAAACTCGTTGATCTGTGTTGACTGGACGTTTGTAAGCGCAAATGTAGTCGCCAGGGTCACGAAGGTCCCAGCACATGATTTCCGGGTCCTAAAATACCTCTAGAGGCACAGGTAAGGAAACATGGATCAGGGCGCTTTTAAATCCGAAATTTGGGGATCATATATGTGCATGGGGGGTGCCCAGGGGGGGGACGAAAAATGAAAATCTACCAAACGTTACTAGAGGCTGCTAGAAAGCTCAGATGCGTTTTTAAGCCACAGAAATCAATTTTGGCAACTGCGCAACTACGCACCCCTTCCTCCAGGCAACTATGCACCAAACCCGAAATTTTTTAAATTTTTCCCTGAAATATTTCGATTTTTTGGCACTGTTTGTACCAGAAAAGTGGTTTTTGGAATTTTTGTCGAAAATTTGATTTTTACCGCAAATTTTTGAATTTTAAATCAGCACTTCGCATTTTTAGCCAAAATTTTTTTGACAAAATTCAAATTTCCCGCCAGAATTTGAATTTCCCACCGAAAATTTGCACATATATCCAGGCAACTACGCACAGAGAGCTGGCCGTCCCCTCCCTGCGCCGCCGACCATGCACATGTATGTTGGGGATTCTACTGAGTTGGGGCGTCACTGCCATTTTTTGTGTGTCAAGGAAGAAACATGTTCCATGTTCATTCAAGTGGGTGGGATCCTGGCACAGTTGGTGTAGTGGTTTGATTTTGTACGAGTCCGTGGTGCAGCTTGCCTACCATGCTCACGG
>JASANB010007036.1:0-50023 GCA_030248155.1 Sabatieria punctata
CGACGCGAAATTTGAGTTGACGTGATGAGAACAGCAGCGCAAGAGCCAATGAGACAGCCTGAAACTACAGCAGCTGAGCTGTAGGCAGCTGCAGTCTGACTCGATTTGCCCATGCCTTGTCGCAGTATTTCAGTGGCATACTGCATGGTGGTGTAGGCTCCCCCGCCAGCATCAGTTGACACTCCGATCACCAATGCAATGATGATAGGCCATCGGAACTGTTTGCGTTGCATCAGCTGACTGAGACTGAGATCACCGATGTTCCGTTGCAAAACAGCTTCGCCCTCCATTTGCTCTTCAAACTGCTCAAACTCTGCTCCTTGGTAGAATTGTAAGGCAGCCTTGGTTTTTATCACGTCTGACCGCTTGAGGTAAAGGAATTGTGGAGAGTCGTGGAAATAAAACAAACCACAGAGCAGATAGGGGACACTGGCTAGTAGAGGCACAGAGAAAACGACCGGCCACAACTGTCGGGTACCCAGAGCTTGGGGCATACCCAAGACAGTGGCAATGCTCAACCAAACTGGCACCCCCAAATAAACGATGGTGATGCAAACAGCTCTGTTGCCTGTTGTTGCACATTCGTACATGAAAACCGCTTGAAAGGAGAGCAGTGCACCTGCTACCCCATCCAAAAAGTGACCAAGAATGAATGCTTCAAATGAGTTCCACCACCAACTGCATGCCATCAAGACAGACCCAATGATGACAAGTGCTGGATGCAGGATGCAACAACACAGCTTTCTCCCCAGGCGGTCAGCTACAGGCTTTGTGAGAAACGATCCCACCACCCAACTTATAGTTAGGGTTGAGTTTAGAACGCCCCAGACTATAGTGACGGACCAGTCTGAGTTCCAGTCAAATCGTTCCAATGATCTGGCCAGAAAGGTCTTGATTAGTTTCTCCATTGGATTCAGCACAGCCATATGGTATTGAGAAACAGCGCAGAGGAGTCCATGCAAAATAGAAACTAAGTAAATCTTATAAGCCATTTCAAAATTTAGTGGAGGTTTAACGAGTTGATTGCATTTGTGGACTACGAATAGTTTCGAACGTCTTATTGCAAAGTGCGGACGTGCGTGTGTTGATATTGGGACAGGTTTAATTCTGGTTTCATGCAGACACCATTCTATTTGACAGGTGGCCGAAGTCTACGATCAGGTCTTGCGTGATTCTTGTTTGGCAACCTTGGCCTTGGTCACGCCTTGGCAGCGGGTTGTTTACGCCATCCCGTATTTTACGCTTTAGATGGCCATGCAGCCGTTTATGGCTGAAAGTGGGAACATTGTCTTAACTTCACACCTGCTTGCTCCTTAATAATCAAGTTTTTATGTACTTGATTACAGTGCATTCACAATCAACAAAATAGCACGCATTTTGTCACTGCTCGTTAGATCTCCATACTGTACGTACACTACTGATGCATGTGTACACGCATTACGCATTTCATTACGCAAAGTACGCATTGCATTTCAGAATGCGTATACGCATACGCATACGCATTTGAATTTCATTACGCAAAATTATTACGCATTTTGCCAAAAGTTTGCGTATTTTTGCGTAATGCGTATTGGGTCTAAAAAATAGCTACCTTTACGAATGTCTTGCAAAAAATTTATTTTTAGTTGTTACCAAATGGTTATTCTTCATATTTTTCAGTGTGAGGTGATGGTACCAGGAATTTTCTGAGAAAATTTGAAGCTTTTACTAAGTTTTGCTTGCTAATGTTTTAAAAAAGAGGCTAAATTTTAAGAGAAAAGGAACCCTACAACAAATCCTTGAATTTAGAGTTTCTACGGTTTGGGGTGACATCAGTTGTGTTGTATGCTCAGGCTATCTGTTTGTGTTTCCACTGTATGTTTATTATGATTTAATGCTACTAGACTTCTTCTTGAAATGAACATTCAAACAATTTGCACTTTAGGAAAGATACAGTATCTCTTGCCTGTTGAAAACGTACCTACTGTACATGCTATACTGCAATTGTTTGAGGTCAGGAATTTGTCATCAAGCCTCAGGTATGTCTCAAAAAGCCTGGATTGTAAAGTTGTGTACCAAAACAGCATACTGTAGAACCAAAAAAGCTGTTCAGTGAAATTTCTGAATGTTTCTGAAATTGCGCATTACGCAATAGGCAAAATACGCATTAGTTCTTGCAATGCGTATACGCAAACTCATACGCATTTGTAATTGGAATGCGTATACGCATACGCATACGCATACGCATTTGAAAAATCCGGTATTAAACAACACTAACGTACACTAGCCGACTTTAAAACTACAATACAATGGAAACATTTCTCTTAGCCAAAATTATTTATAGAAACAATTTTCACTTCAGTAAGACTAAAAAATAATTTCAAAAATTCCAAGAACTGTAAATCCCATTGCTTTTGATGAATTTTCTAGCCTCTGACCTTTGAAATGACTAAATCCATAGCCGTGTAAATCGGAAATTCAGTGTTTTGATTTTGTAAAACATTTTCTGCAAATACCGAATAAATACCAGTATACCGGTATTTTCGCGAATACCTACCCATACCGAACCGATTCCTGAAAATCCCATACCCAAACAACAGTACATTCAGGTTCTGTTCGATAGGGAGCTCTCTCACAAAGCGAGCATCGGGTTTCACTTGATTTTTACTCCACCGATTGTGGCGAAAACGTAATACTCTTTGGCATTCGCTTCGCAGGGATTTTTGTATAATCCCAAAGGGGTTGCCTGGGTTTTATGTAGGGGCAAATTTAACCCAAATCAGGACAGGGTTGAGTATCAAAACTCGGCAATTTAGCTAAAATTGATAACCGTATGGTGAAAAACTGTTTGTTTTATCTTCGTATTTCTATATCTGTTTGTCTCACGGTAATAATATGATATGAGATATGGTCATATTATATTTCATATTTTTTCAAGGCCTCAAAATAATATGCATATTACAGGAAATATGACGTACCAATATTATTTGCGAAAAGTCATATTCATATTCGCTAAATAATATGAATTTGTAAATCGAACAATAACCAGACAAACTTTTTTTGGAGCGAGCAGCCTTCTTATTCGTCTAGACAGGCTAGTAGCGCCTGATGGACTTACTTTTGACTTCTACATTATTGTTTCACACATCAGCCCATTCACAACCAATTAGTGCATGCTATCTCAGATTACCCGCTCTAGTCATATCGCCCAAAGGGCAGGGTAAGCCGTTTGTCTGCCTCTCTTTCCACCTGGGATCAGCTGGCCTGCTAAGTGTAATTAAACCTGCCTGCGTGTCAGACAGGCAGGGCAGGGGTCAGACAATGGACACTGTCTTAATTACAATGTACGTACACTAGTGGAGCAATCTGGCGGCCTTATTTGACACACTGGCCGGCAAATTGTTTACGTGCTAGCTACCAATGTTCAAAGTTAGATGATATCTGAATAGATTAGTTCAACATTTTAGCCACAACCTTTTATATCTTAGCCAGAAACTTATATATTTTAGCCACAACCTTTTATACCTTAGCCAGAAACTTTTATATTTTAGCCACAACCTTTTATATCTTAGCCAGAAACTTTTATATTTTAGCCACAACGTTATATATTTTAGCCACAATTTTTTTATTTTAGCCACAACCTTTTATATTTTAGCCACAAACTTTTATAGTTTAGCCACATCCTTTTATATCTAAGCCAGAAAATTTTATATTTTAGCCACAACCTTTTATATTTTAGCCACAAACTTTTATATTTTAGCCACAAACTTTTATAGTTTAGCCACAACATTCTATAGTTTAGCCACAACCTTTTATATCATAGCCACAAACTTTTATAGTTTAGCCACAACATTCTATAGTTTAGCCACAACATTCTATAGTTTAGCCACAACCTTTTATATCATAGCCACAAACTTTTATAGTTTAGCCACAACATTCTATAGTTTAGCCACAACATTCTATAGTTTAGCCACAACATTCTATAGTTTAGCCACAACATTCTATAGTTTAGCCACAACCTTTTATATCATAGCCACAAACTTTTATAGTTTATATTACTAATATAGTAATTTTGGAAGCCCCAACATATGGGGCAAATTGACCAAAAAGCCAATATAAGCTGAGACTTCAGAGCTGTTTAGCTTATAGTCCCTTGTTGACAAACGGCTGGAGGCAACTCTCACTTCCAAGCGGCTGAGGAGGATGAAAGAAGTCTAGAGGCATGGACGAAAGGCCAGAATTTCTAGGTACCTTCTATCCCTATTACTAAGCAAACGCAGGTCCAAACTACTGTTATTTTAATAGTGAAATTTTATTTTAATTTAATATTAATATAATAGAACTAGCCGATTTTAATTTTAATTTAATATTAATATAATAGTCCCCGGTTAGTTTTAATTTAGATTTAATATTAATACTATTAAATAACAATTTTAATAGTATTTTAATAGCATTTTAATAGTAGATTCTAAAATGAACTTAAAAAGTTTTGGACACACTTTAGCGAATTGGTGAAACAACATCGTTGGCTTGAAATTGCTAGTGTAAGTTGAAAATTGAATCAGAGATCCAACTTAGAAGCATTTTTCTCTGTAAATTCATAACCATTCTTTTTAAAATGACTTTGTCTGAACATGGTTTTAAGCATACATGTAACAGAGGAGTTTGGGGGTCTGCCGCCAGACCCCCCGGATGGGGACCCCTCCCTCGAGATGACTGTTCCGTTCCGACCCCATTCCGATTTTCTGGCAAGTAATTTTTTGAGCAAATTTTTGCGATTTTCTGCAATCTCAGACACAAAAATTGCCAAAATCGCCTGTAAGACAGCACTTTTCAGCTGCATTTCAGCCCAAATTAGCGGTTCTTGACGAAAAATTGCGATTTTTACGCTTTTTGAGCGTTTTTTTAGTGCCCAACCAACCCCCTCCCAAAATTTGGGCTCAGACCCCTCTGGCCGGCGCCAGACCCACCACACCAACCCCGTCCCCCTTCCGCAGATGACCTGTTAAGATATTCGAACAGAACCTAGGCATTAAAATTTGAAAGAAAATATTGATGCATAGTTATAGAGACTTTTTGACTGCTACATAGGTTATAGAGTACATAGATTAAGGTCTTTTTGTCATTCATGCCTATTACTGAGAAAAGCTCCACAGTTTCCAAGATTCGAGATTCAGATGGCTGTCAGACACCTTTTATCATTTTCTCAGGTAAAATTCTCATTTAAATTCTAGTGTTGTAGGTAACCCCTTCATTGTCAAACAAGGTCAAACTAATAAAATGCTATTAAAATACTATTAAAAATAAATTTTAATATTCAGCCCCTCTTTGTATTTTTAATTTAATTTAATATGATAGTAGGCCCTCTATTTTAATATTAATATAGATTTAATACTATTAAAATGACACTATTAATAATAGTTTTATTTTAATATTAATATATTAAAATAACAGTAGTCCAAACCAACAGGCAATTGCTAAATCCAGGTCCAAACCGGCCAATGTTCTACTGACTCATCCTGCTGTCTTCTTTTTATTTCTTATTCACTCTTGAACGTCGGAGCGCAGTGCCGGTATGCAAGCGATGCAGCGGCCAAATATCAAATATAATATCATATCATATCATTTGCGAGCCGCACTCATATTTAAATAATATGACTGCGAAAAATATGATTATGATATGGATTTGTAGAATATGGGGGGTGGCCATATCTGGCCACCCCGTGAGACAAACAGATATTGTGCATTGGTTATTGAAATGCAAATTTTTGAAAAACTAACGTTCATATTTCGAGATTTTTGTAGAAAATAATGAGAAATACTGTAATTTTGTGGATATTTTGAACTTAATCAGGCCTGCAGACTGCAGAGCTAAAAGAAATTGGTTAAACGCATAAATGGCCATATTTCTAATAGTCTATTTTAGGGTTCCGAAGATATATTGATATCGAAAAGTCGATATATCACCCTTTTTCCAATATCGATATCGATGTCGATATCGCGATATTTCGCATCGATATTTTCGATATTTTTTGTGCGGAAAAGTAGGGAAAAACAAAACTAGCACCAATTTTATTTCTGTGGAACAGTAAAAGACCTTTTTTATGGACAACTAACAGTGGCATGATAGCTCTCAGAAACATCAATTTCTTGGCATTCTCAGCTTTTAGACAGCAACGCTTAGGTTCTTAAATGTCTGCAGCAACACCGAAGAGCTGCTACCTCCGCACACTTGAAACAGGAGGGCAGAAGCAGACATGGACTAGCATTTGGGCTGAGAGGTGATAAATTTTGAAATCCTCAGGAGGTAGCGCCGGGCAGAGGGTGCTTGAAAGGATGGTAAGCAAAACAATCCGATTTTTTTACTAAAGTCAAGACTTTTTGGCTTATTTGTCATTATAATATTTTAAATACGCTATTCTGTCTGAGCTCATTTATGCCTATGAGGGTGGGGCATCGCATCGGCCCGAGGGGTCAACTTTTTCATTGAAGGGCTTCAGAAGAGCCACTACCTTTCTGCGATTTTTGCGATATCAGTTCGTTGATTGCGTCAGTGCTTGACTGCTAAAGCAGCGAGAGCAGTTTGCTCTTTAAAATTTTCAGATTTTCTTGCATAACTATAGATATCGATATCGATATCGAATATCGACGAATTTTGATATCGTCGGAACACTAGATTTAACTAAACTCATAACTAAGTAACTGGATAATTTTCGAGTAACTTACTAAACTCGGAGGGCGAATTTAGTTACTAACTTTAACTTACTAAATTCAAATTTGAAAAGTTTTAACTAACTTTTACTAACTAAATTCAGAAAATTTTCGTTCAGCACAACGTTGCTATAGACAGCGGTGTGACGGAATTCTATTAACTGTTGGTGTGTTTAGGCAGTAATAAGATACGGTGGCAGTTTAACGTGTCGTTTTTGTAGTAACTGAGCGTGCAAGTAGTAATTTAGGACGACAGGCCACGAGCAAAAATACTTGCCGAGGTGTCGCATCTTTTAGGCCGCCTTATCTCCGACGACAACAAAAAGAGAACCTTCGCCACTGCAGATCAAGGCCGCTGTCACTCATTTTAATGTCTTTAAAACTGGATCTTTTTAAGATACCGCCTGGTTGTAAATAGTAGCAATGTACCGGCGATGACGACCTGACAGGTAGTCGGATAGGAGGCACATTTTTTAAAATGTGCTTGATTCGCAGGCCGGAAAACATCGCCTACGGGCACGGTCTAATCCCGATCGGACTACTTAAGGGTCGCCCTCGCCCTCCGAATTGAGTGTCGTTTTGGGTGTATCAGCTTCTCCGCGCTGGAGTGTCAGAGTGCTGTCTACGTAAATAAAAGTGTCTACACCCCCCGATTTTCTTTCACGACTCTCAAACTCACCGACAAATTAAAAGTGTCTACACCCCCCGATTTTCTTTCACGACTCTCAAACTCACCGACAGATCGGAAGCGTCACAGCGGTGTGAATGGGAACCATATAAAATGATTGGCTCAGTTTATGCATGCATGGGCTGGAAAATAGAGGAGTATGGGGCTGTGCAAAAATGACGTCATCGGTTAGGGGGGAGGCGGTCTGCCAAAAGATGACAACCGATGACAAGGGTAGGGGGTTCTGCGAATGATGACGTCACTTTTGTCTCAGGTGAATTTTGAGAAAGTAGTCTTCAAAAACGCATTTGAAAGGCATTCTCAGCCAAAAAATAACAGTTTTAGAATATGAGGTAGCCCGGTTGGGATTCTGACCAACAAGGGTGAGAAAATTTTGAAAAATTAAACGCATAAAACGAATTCTGGTCATCATAAGGCCCTGCACAGGCCGCCCGGCAAAGAATTTTGGCTGCGTTGTTCCGATTGGAGCCTGCCCGCGATGGATTTAGGTTATAATTCAAAATCTACATAGGTTGCACTTTAGCCAAAAACAAGCTTTTCTTTAAATCTGTTTTATGTTTAGGTTTGTTGCGTCATTAGAAATGGTTCTTTTAATTACTGTACGTAGTGATTTTGCAAAATTTTTCGGCTACTTTTAGCTCTCCCGAAACGGGCCAGGCCGCCCGGCGCAAAATTTCTTCCATTCGGACTCGAAATTTGGTATTCCAGGGTACTGTGGGAAACATATATGTTTTATGTATATGTTTTAAAACATAAATATGTTTGTTTTTGGGAAAACATATATGTTTATGTTTCTCAATATGTTTGCATCTCAAATATGTTTTATATTTATATGTTTTGAGGCCAATATGTTTCTGGAAACATATACATATTTTTGCTATAGGAATTCATGATTTCAAGACTTTTGGTCGCTGTTTGACAGTAAACTTTTCCAAAATCTGACTTTCACTTAAACTTATTGAATCTGAGTATGCTATCTAAATCGTTGCAAACCGTTTCAAACAGGAAATTCAGAATCTCAAGTTTGAATTATCGAAAATTAAGACAAAACATAAGCGAATTAGCGACTTTTACACAAATATGTTTTATGTTTAAAAATATGTGCATATTCAATTTTCAGACACATATAACTATATGTGTGATTTATATGTTTGATTGGCGAAAAACATATATGTATAGTTATATTAATATGTTTTAAAAATTTCGATATTTTCCCACTGTATTCCAGGGTCGGGCCCAATTTTGATCTATTAGGCCTATTGCGGTGTTTTTCAGCACAGATTGGGGCATACATGTACTAGGGGGCTTTGGGGGTTCCCGACTTAGGTCAGACCCCCCGGACGGGAACCCCACTCCGATTTTCTGGCAAGTAATTTTTGAGCAAATTCTTGCAATTTGCTGCAATTTCAGACACAAAAATTCTCAAAATCGCCCGCAAAACAGCACTTCTTAGGTGTATTTCAGCCCAAATTAGCGATTTTTGACGATTTTTAGCCCAAAAATTGCGTTTTTTTCGATTTTTGAGCGTTTTTTAGTGCCCAACCCCCTCCCAACATTTTTGGCACAGCCCCCCCCCCCGGCCGGCGTCAGACCCCCAACCCCCCTCCCCCTTCGGCGGATGACCTGTTACATGTATGCTCTATCTACCAGCACTATGCAACATGTACAGTATACTGTATGGGCTGTGAGGTGTCAGCTCGATTTCAATGTCTTTTGTGTGGAAGGCTGCGCTGTGCTGTTTATCTTTTAAAACTAGATTGACGGCCAATTTTTTCTCAATAAAGTGTCGCTCAACTCAACTGTTCCCAGCAAAAACTAAAAAGCAAAGCAACTGGTCTGGTTTTGCAAATCGAGAAACGACAGCTTTGTTTGATGCAGAGATGAACTTAGGCCGAACGCCGTTAGTTCATCAACCAGTAGTCTACCCGGGTGGTGTAGAGAGTGGGTACACACCCCTTAGCGGTGAAGGTGGGAGGGAAAATTTGGCAAAAATAATTGAAACGAATAAATAATTAAGCTGTCTATTTTATGTCCAGAATACGTAAAAAATGCATTATTAAAGGCTATTTTTTTCAATAATTCCTCGCCCTAGCCCAACCAGGACACTTTACACCCCTTTCCAAAATCCTGGGTACTACACTGCCATCAACTAGAAAACTATGCTATGCTAATGACATCGATTTTGTCAGCTACATGACTAGCGTGTATATTTTTTGCCCTAAGCTTTAATAACCAGAACCCCATCTGTTTCTGAGTGACTGTCTAGTCGAGTCGATGCGGTGAAAGCGCTTCATTTAGTCTGGATAGTTGCCCTTACCTTGGTTTGGATGGATAGATTGTCCGGTTGGGGTCGTCGTAGCCCCTGCATTAGGGCACACTGCGTGCCCATCACGCACACCCACATCCTGCCCTTCCTTTGCTGCCTTCGCTACTAGGCGCCCGGCACACATGCTCGGTGTCAGTCTGGTCGGGTCTCAGTGTTAGCTGTCCCCGTTCCCGTAAGTCCCAACCAGGGGGGGGGTCCGACCGGAACAAATCTCAAAATATGATGGGCGCCATCAAGCTCAGCGCACGTACCGACGGTGTGCCTTAACCGATCCGGTCGTGTTACCCACCGTTCGATAGGTCTTTGCGTTGGCTTTCAAATGAGCTAAGCAGCGCCGTCATGCAACCATGTTTGCGCGCGAAATTCAAATTTTAGTGACTCGGCTCTATTATTTGATTTTCTACCTAAACGGGAAACGTTGCCATTTTTGCAATTTTGATCGTACGTCAATGCGCCAACGGTCAAACGACGCAGCGTGACGAGATCTACAGTTTCCATGCATCGCCATCGTTCTACGCCTTCCGGCGCCAACACTAGATGTCTGAGAGTGAAGCAGTCGAATTTGGCCGTTTTTGCCAAATATTCCTGAGTAGTTTTCAGGCCATAGTTCACTTCGCGGTTGACAGATTTAGCTGGTTCATGCACGAAAACACTCCTAATTGAACGCAGAATGCTAATAAGACAACCTGGGCGCTCGGCAATCCAAGCAATCCACTGTAGGACCTCCAGTATCAGCATTACCCGACTATCGGGAAAAAGTATGTCCGAAAGATGATCGATTTTCTCGCTAACGAAAAACAAATTTGCATATCTGCTGAATACGATTTTTAGAGCACATCAAGACCTTTCATTTGGTGCATTACATGCCCTTGTAGCATATCGGCAATATGGTGTTCATTTTCGATTTTTCTTTTTTGTACGATTTGAGAGCTGGATTTTTGACAGTTTTTGGTCTGTTTCTTGCGCAAAAATGATCGCATTGAATCCGTTCTGCTGTCAAATGAATCGCCACGGTCCGCTGCGTCTTTTGATGGATAGCTTATTTGGATTGGTCCACGCCAGGGGGTCCAACCAGAACAAATCTCAAAATATTATGGGCGCCATCAAGCTGACTGCATGTACCAACGGTGTGCCTTAACCGATCCGGGCGTGTTACCCACCGTTGGATAGGTCTTTGCGTTGGCTTTCAAATGAGCTAAGCAGCGCCGTCATGCAACCATGTTTGCGCGCGAAATTCAAATTTTCGTGACTCGGCTCTATTATTTGATTTTCTACCTAAACGGGAAACGTTGCCATTTTTCCATGTTTGATCGTAGGTCAATGCGCCAACCGTCAAACGACGCAGCGTGACGAGATCTACAGTCTCCATGCATCGCCATCGTTCTACGCCTTCTGGCGCCAACACTAGATGTCTAAGAGTGAAGCAGTCGAATTTGGCCGTTTTTGCCAAATATTCCTGAGTAGTTTTCAGGCCATAGTTCACTTCGCGGTTGACAGATTTAGCTGGTTCATGCACGAAAACACTCCTAATTGAACGCAGAATGCTAATAACACAACCGGGGCGCTCGCAATCCATGCTATTCACTGTAGGACCTCCAGTATCAGCATTACCCGACTATTGGGAAAAAGTATGTCCGAAAGAAGATCGATTTTCTCGCTAACGAAAAACAAATTTGCATATCTGCTGAATACGATTTTTAGAGCACATCAAGATTTTAGTATCATATACTACCATAAGTATAGTTGGATGCACTTAATTGATTTAAAAGGCAGATTTGTCATGAATTTCAGATGATTTTGCACTATAACTATAAAATGCGTGGGCTAATCCAAAAAAGCTATCCATCAAAAGACGCAGCGGACCGTGGCGATTCATTTGACAGCAGAACGGATTTAATGCGATCATTTTTGCGCAAGAAACAGACGAAAAACTGTCAAAAATCCAGCTCTCAAATCGTACAAAAAAGAAAAATCGAAAATGAACACCATATTGCCGATGTGCTACAAGGGCATGTAATGCACCAAATGAAAGGTCTTGATGTGCTCTAAAAATCGCATTCAGCAGATATGCAAATTTGTTTTTCGATAGCAAGAAAATCGATCTTCTTTCTGACATACTTTTTCCCGATAGTTGGGTAATGCTGATACTGGAGGTCCTACAGTGGATTGCTTGCATTGCCGATCGCCCAGCTTGTGTTATTAGCATTCTGCGTTCATTTAGGAGTGTTTGCGTGCATGAACCAGCTAAATCTGTCAACAGAGAAGTGAACTATGGCCTGAAAACTACTCAGGAATAAGTGGCAAAAACGGCCAAATTCGACTGCTTCACTCTCAGACACCTAGTGTTGGCGCCGGAAGGCGTAGAACGATGGCGATGCATGGAAACTGTAGATTTCGCCACGGTGCGTCGTTTGATGGTTGGCGCATTGACCTACGATCAAAAATGGAAAAATGGCAACGTTTCCCGTTTAGGTAGAAAATCAAATAATAGAGCCGAGTCACGAAAATTTGAATTTCGCGCACAAACATTGTTGCATGACGGCGTTGTGTAGCTCATCTGAAAGCCAACGCAAAGGCCTATCCAACGGTGGGTAACACGCCCGGATCGGTTAAGGCACACCGTTGGTACATGCGCTCCATATTTTGAGTACATGCGTTGGTACATGCGTACATATTTTGAGATTTGTTCTGGTTGCACCCCCCTGGCGTGGACCAATCCAAATAAGCTATTCATCAAAAGACGCAGCGGACCGTGGCGATTCATATGACAGCAGAACGGACTCAATGCGATCATTTTTGCGCAAGAAACAGACCAAAAACTGTCAAAAATCCAGCTCTCAAATCGTACAAAAAAGAAAAATCGAAAATGAACACCATATTGCCGATATGCTACAAGGGCATGTAATGCACCAAATGAAAGGTCTTGATGTGCTCTAAAAATCGTATTCAGCAGATATGCAAATTTGTTTTTCGTTAGCGAGAAAATCGATCTTCTTTCTGACATACTTTTTCCCGATCGTCGGGTAATGCTGATACTGGAGGTCCTACAGTGGATTGCTTGGATTGCCGAGCGCCCAGGTTGTGTTATTAGCATTCTGCGTTCAATTAGGAGTGTTTTCGTGCATGAACCAGCTTAATCTGTCAACCGCGAAGTGAACTATGGCCTGAAAACTACTCAGGAATATTTGGCAAAAACGGCCAAATTCGACTGCTTCACTCTCAGACATCTAGTGTTGGCGCCGGAAGGCGTAGAACGATGGCGATGCATGGAAACTGTAGATTTCGCCACGGTGCGTCGTTTGATGGTTGGCGCATTGACCTACGATCAAAAATGGAAAAATGGCAACGTTTCCCGTTTAGGTAGAAAATCAAATAATAGAGCCGAGTCACGAAAATTTGAATTTCGCGCACAAACATTGTTGCATGACGGCGTGTGTAGCTCATCTGAAAGCCAACGCAAAGGCCTATCCAACGGTGGGTAACACGCCCGGATCGGTTAAGGCACACCGTTGGTACATGCGCTCCATATTTTGAGTACATGCGTTGGTACATGCGTACATATTTTGAGATTTGTTCTGGTTGCACCCCCCTGGCGTGGACCAATCCAAATAAGCTATTCATCAAAAGACGCAGCGGACCGTGGCGATTCATATGACAGCAGAACGGACTCAATGCGATCATTTTTGCGCAAGAAACAGACCAAAAACTGTCAAAAATCCAGCTCTCAAATCGTACAAAAAAGAAAAATCGAAAATGAACACCATATTGCCGATATGCTACAAGGGCATGTAATGCACCAAATGAAAGGTCTTGATGTGCTCTAAAAATCGTATTCAGCAGATATGCAAATTTGTTTTTCGTTAGCGAGAAAATCGATCTTCTTTCTGACATACTTTTTCCCGATCGTCGGGTAATGCTGATACTGGAGGTCCTACAGTGGATTGCTTGGATTGCCGAGCGCCCAGGTTGTGTTATTAGCATTCTGCGTTCAATTAGGAGTGTTTTCGTGCATGAACCAGCTTAATCTGTCAACCGCGAAGTGAACTATGGCCTGAAAACTACTCAGGAATATTTGGCAAAAACGGCCAAATTCGACTGCTTCACTCTCAGACATCTAGTGTTGGCGCCGGAAGGCGTAGAACGATGGCGATGCATGGAAACTGTAGATCTCGTCACGCTGCGTCGTTTGACCGTTGGCGCATTGACCTACGATGAAAATTGCAAAAATGGCAACGTTTCCCGTTTAGGTAGAAAATCAAATAATAGAGCCGAGTCACTAAAATTTGAATTTCGCGCGCAAACATGATTGTATGACGGCGCTGTTTAGCTCATTTGAAAGCCAACGCAAAGACCTATCGACTGGTGGGTAACACGACCGGATCGGTTAAGGCACACCGTCGGTACGTGCGCTGAGCTTGATGGCGCAAGCCCATCATATTTTGAGATTTGTTCCGGTCGGACCCCCCCCTGGTCCCAACACATGTGTGGTTGCTATTGTAGCTTTAGCACCTTGAGTATCATCATGATCAAATGTGATCATTCACCCTCCTTGACCGAAATTTCGCAAGTAAAAACCGGCCAAGCCCGACCAAGTGCGGACAACTTCGATCTTACCGCGGACAACTTTGTTTGGTTGGCTCCTGACTTGGCCAAGGCCGGACAACCAACTTTGTCCCCCTAGCTTGGCCGGACAACCAACTTTGTCCCCCTAGCTTGGCCGGACAAACCAACTTTGTCCCCCTTGCTTGGCCAGACGCCAAAACTGGCCTGAAATCATTAACTTTATCTGCCGCGCGTACCCTACACACAATGTTTAATGCAGATATTTTCTGAAGTGCAGCAAGTAAATCGGCTTTTCTAAAGTGCGTTTAATAGTTAACATGGAGGTGCATTACACCCAACAGCATGGCTAGGAGTGGCTTGGCAGTGAAAGAAGGGCATAGCGTCTAAAACTCAGCGTTTCGCGGCGAAAATATTCGATTAATAAGAAATTTTTTAAATAAAGTGCGAAAATTTTGCGACCGGAACATGTTTGACCTCAATTTTCTCACGCTCCACGGGTCTGAGCAAACAATGCGTCGGACCAAACGGTGGGTAATAGATAGCACAACATTTTTCCGAAATAGAAAAAAGGGGGTTGTGGGGTTCCAGACGAGCTAGGGGGCGCAAAGGGGGCGAAAAAAATTTTTTTGACAAAAGTTTCTTAAAGCAGTCTAAAAGCAGTCTAAACCCCCAATTTCTAGGTCCGAATTCCGAGTTCGAAGCGAGAAATTAGACTTTGAAGTTTTGGTCCCATAGTTAAGCGGTCTATTTTCAAAAGGATCTCGGAATTGGAGCCTCAAATCCACTAATCCTTTGGGGCCGAAATACAACTCATAAGTATGTATTAGTCTACCAACTTACAGCTCTCTTGCACAAAGTTTCAATTTTGGGGTCTGGATAGGGTAGGGGCCAAGACTCGATCGGTTCAGAGACTGACTCATAAAATAGTGATTTTTAGCGTCGTTACTGAAAAAAACGTGCTAAAAGCGTATTTCGTGGCGTTTTGGAGCTTTTTGAAATTTAGGACCCACCGGCTGGGCTAAACCCCCCTCGACCCCCTACTACTGTTGCTAAGTAAATTTATTTTAAATATAATTAAATTATAATTTACTTACCACATGCCTAGAGAAATATAATTAAATTAAAATTTACTTACCATATCTGAGAGAAATTTAATTTAATTATAATTTACTTACCACATTTAATTAAATTAAGTACATTAAGTATATTTAAAATATGCCTGATTTTGGCTGCTAACTCCTTTAGCTTTCCTTCCAACTAGGTAAGGATGCTATAACAGTTATAGAATGAAAACCAAACAAGTAAAAAACAGGTAGAGTTAACAACAGGCAAGGTAAAGGAGGTTAAGGAGTTTTACCCGCTTCAGGCTCTGACCTACTGTACCGCCCCTTAGGCTACCGGTACCCTTAAGGATTTTTGGAAGACTGTAATGATAAAAGTATGCTTAGGTTAGATGTGAATGAGCTCAGACTAGCTTATTTCAACCTACTGTAATTAATCGAAAAATGAGCCAAAAAACCTTGATTTTAGCGAAAAAATCGGACTTTTTAGCTTACCATCCTTTTAACCTCCCATCAGCCGCTGCTATCCCCTCCAGCCCGCCCCCTCAGAACAGAATTTGAAAATACCACCCCTCAACCGAAATAATGGCCCATGTCTGCTCAACAGCAGTCAAATGACAGTTCGTTAGAATAGAATTAAAACCTCAATCTCAAGTGGTCTTCCAGTCAGTTTCGGCTTGCATCCACAACAGACAATGCCTGTGAGACTGAACATGTGCCATGGCATAGCAAAACTGGCTGAAAAGTGCCTAATATCCACTCTTAGCTCGGCGGATAAATTGGATAGTTTTTGTGGCAGATTAAGAGAAACAAGCGCAAAGACGAAAGGCGATGGGCGGGCGGGCGAAAAATTGTACTGTAAGTATGGCTTGCCATTGAAAGGTATACGTAGATACCGAAAGCAGACACTCACGCAGCACTTGCATGCTGCGAAAAAAGCTAAGCAATAGCTAGGCTTGGGTAAGTAAATTAAGTATATTTTAAGTAAATTAAGTAAATTGTTTTTGGTAAGTATAATTTACAAATTATAATTATAATTAACTTTTCCTGTTTTCGTAGAAATTTAATTTAATTATAATTTACTCACCAAATAATTTACTTGTATTAGTAAATTTCTAAAAAATATAATTAAAATTATAATTATAATTTACTTAGCAACAGTACCCCCTACCTGATGAAACCCCTACCCCCCTCCCCCCAGGTCGGCCCGGAGCTGTTACATATAAGCCTCTGATTGGCCGCAGACACCTTCTTATAGATAACCACCTAGATAGCCTAGCCATGTACAGCTAAAATAGCTAAACATGGCTACACTCCCCTGACTGTTAGTGGTGTAATTTGAAGCCGAGTTAAATTAAGGACAAAACAAATATTCTATTCAGATGGACGGCTTTGTTTGATTAGGGAGATGCCGACTTTTCCACTCTGCCGGCATGTCAAAATGCGACAGCTAGCGCTGCCCGACTAGTGTTGTTATGACTACTAGTCAAAGTCAAAGTCATAGTTAATACTTTTGTGATATCGCAGCCAAACAGACAGGTAGTCAAAGTCAAAGTTTGACTACCTTCGTTACCATAAATACGTAGTCAAAGGAAGACCAGGTAGTCAAACCGTTTGACTATGACTACGTGCTGTTATAAAAGACAGGCTTTTCAAGCGTATTTTACCACTTTTTGCTGTTTACAACAAAAATATATTACAAACTTGAAACATTTAAGCACTATACAACACCAAACAAAGTTTTCTCTAACATTGTGAAACAATGAAGGGAAGGGTCAGTCAGTCAATCTACTTTATGCAAGTTCTACAGTTCCACCAAATCAGAATTAAAATTATGAATATGAGATACAGTAGAATACACTTTTTAGTTAGAGAAATGTCAAAAATTTTATTGGCTTTCACACACAAACGGCGTTTTATTCTATTTTACGGCGCTTTTTGCCCGGAAAGTTGTTTTGTTTATACAATGAAATTTTTGAAGAGAAAAGAACGCTTCTGTGATACTTTTTAGCGGCTAACTACTGTTTATTTCAGGGTTAACGATTTATTGATTTAGTCACAAGCTTTTCTGGCTGACGTTTGGTGACTGAAACATGATAAATGGCTGAAAATGTCAATTTGGCTCTGTTTCTAAAAGTAGCCAAAGTAGTCAAACCAATGCTAATCATAGTCAAATGGTTTGACTACAATATAGTCAAATTTGACTACTTGGGTATTGTACTCAAACCAGCGGTAGTCATAGTCATAGTCAAACGGAAATTTTGGTATTGTAACAACACTATGCCCGACCGAGATAACTGAGAAGTAATTTGCTCATTTTATCATTTTAGGATGCCGGGCGATCATTTTTGGAGAGATCTGAAGGCACCAAATTGTTTCGAAAATTAAATAGGAACGTCTGTCCTTGTGATCAGAAATTTTGACCTTCTATTTGAATACAAGAACTTGCTTCAAAGAATGTCCTTCAACTGCACGCATCTCATCAATGCAACTTATGAAGGAAGCCAAAGAAACTTGGCGAAAGGCCTGGAATTCTTGGCCTGCGGTCTGAGTGGCCTAATCTTCAATTCTCTCGTCTTTCTGAGTCTCACGTCAACCGATGTCAGCAGTCCAACTATGTTGTTGATGCGCTCTCAGCTATTTTCAAACTGTCTGGGCTGCTGTACGATTGCGCTTATGAGCAAGGTGGCATTAACCGGTCGAAATTTCTTCCATGGTTCATGGAATTTGGTACCCGGGGCCATTGGCGCTTGGGCGCTCTACAGTCAAATGGCTATGCTGCTGTTTATGGCCTTCAACAGATATCTCGGTAATCTTTACTATTTTTATGTATACCACTTTAGATTACTTCTGTTACAATGTACATTATCCCTTTCGAAACTTCTTTCAGCATTCGGTTTAACTGGCTTAGGCTCCTCAAGATGGTTCAGTGTGAATCAAACAATAGTTTACATATTTCTCTGCCATGTCTATGGTCTATTACATGGCGCCATCTCATTTATGCCTGGTTTTGCGGTGGTAATGAATACTGAATCTCACAAATGGTATTACTCTGGCCAGCAGAAATACGTGCGACAAACGGTTACTGTAGTCAACGACTTGCTCATCTTACCGATTGTTATCATAACCTATGCACTGACCATTGTTCGGCTGCACACTCTGACACAGTCGATGTCGTTCACAGCACAAAAGCGCAAAAGTCATCTAAGAGAGCGCAGAGTACTGTACCAGTTTGTTACGGTAACTCTGGTTTGGCTGCTGCAATATCTCTAACTATCTCAGCAATTTCTAATGGAGACCCTAACTTCGAGGTCAAATTTCTAGCAAAAATCAAAGCCGTAGAGCAAAACCAATATGACTGCATGATTCAGCAAGTCCGAAATAACATAGAACCGTGAAGCTGAAATTGGTTGGAGGAAAAAACCCTATGTGTACCTTCTTGAATGAATTTTTGTGCTTAACTATGGGAGAGCAAACTTCTGAGCGCTTGTCGGCGTTAGAAAATCGACTGTAACTCTGGTAGCGTTGATCGTAGTAGTATTTTTGAGATGCCTGAAAGCTGGGGAATCCGAATCTGGTATCGGCACAAAAATTGGCGCTTTGCCAAAAAAAGTCGATTTTTTTGTCAGGCCCCTTTCTTCCAAGCAAAGTACAATGTGCCGTATATGCATAAGTTCGGGACACTGCCGGATGTACCCAGCGCCAACGATTTTTGAACAGACTTTAGTTTGTACTACAAACAATCACCAAAACAAACGCATTGTACTGTTTCTCAATGACATCATATCACAGAGCTCTCGGTAGACAGGCGATTCCATCCATAGACCTGCTCAATCGTCGGCCAAAGCCTTGACAACGGTCTTCAAGCAGTTTCTGATTAACCAACATGCCATTTAGCTTAATCGGCGGCAACCGAGTTGGTTTCACAATCGATTCCATATTATAGGCTAGCTCACTGCGAACCACAAGTGTCTTTTGCAGTTCTGCAAAGAATAGCTTAATTTTAGCGCCTAGTGTACGCATGTATTGTGATACAAACCTAAGCGGTCAGCAGATCCAGACACGGAGGAGTTTGAGCATTTTTGGCCAATTGGCGGCCAATCAGCGTCGTAGCCATCTCTGTGCTGCAGGTTCTGTCTGGTAGTCTGTCGGGATCTCAGCCAGTTATCACTGCGACTATCGGAGTTGCATCGAATCACTGAAGTGTCGGCAGGTTGCTGTGAATTCTTATCGGAGGTCACCACCGTGTCCGGATCAGCACTTCTGGTCCGGATCACCTTTCCTTTCTTCATCTGGACCAACAGTCGTGCCCGGTTCGACATGACGAAATATCAGTTGACAACCTTCAGACTGACGGACAAGCTTGCAAGCATTATACTGAGAAAAGTCATTGACAATTGAGTAAATCATATGCCCGCTGGCTGAACTAATATCCTCAGTTACCTAACCTTATCTAATGCGTTAATATCCTAATGGTCGGTCAGTCGACTACCATAACAGGAAATTCGTATTGCACTTGAATTGAACAAATAGCAGGCCGGACTAGCGGTAGACAAAACATACAATCAAACCATGACTGATCATCTTTCAGTACAGAAGCGGAGCAGGTCCCACTCTAAGTCTTCCACGTTTGACCTTTAGTGGTTAGGGCTACCATAAATTGGTACCGTCACCCATGGCCATGGGTATGTGATGGGAACCATATGGTACCACCACAGTCCCGAACGTGGCGGTACCATTTACGGTGACGGTACCCTTAGATGCGTAAAGCGGGTCCGGGGTCTGACCCAACGCGACTTAGGCCACACCCCAAGCATGGTATACCCCGACCCTCCCTCCACCCCCCCCCCCGATTTTCATGGCAAGTAATTTTGTTAGCAAAGTTTTGCGATTGTTTACGATTAAGACACAAAAATTGCCAAAATCGCATGTAAAACAGCACTTTTTAGCTGTATTTGAGCCCAAGTTAGCGATTTTTGACGAAAACCCTGGAATTTGGGCTCAGATCAGCAGAAGTGATAAAGAAAGAGAGAAAATTGCTCAGAGCAAGTGCTTTTGAGTTCAGCCAGCAAGCAATAAGAAGACAGTCGTCAAAGAAGTCTACACAGTGTCTCACAGTGCACTGCAGGCAGACTGCAGATACATGTGGTATCATACAGACATGAGCTAGCATTTCGACTGGGGGGGGGGTAGAATTTTCAATCCCTGAGGGAGGCCAACCCCCTCAGCACCCCTTTGCCCATGTCAGGTACTACAGTTATCGAAACTCTGAAGGCTGCTGCTTCGCCACGTTATCGACCACTGTTGCTGCTGAGCGAAGACCACCCCGATCGTCTCATGCAATTTATCAGTGGTTTTCGGAAGAGAAAAAAGATCACAATGATCAATTTTCTTTCAGACCGAATCACCTGGCCTCATCAGGGTCAATTCAAGTGAAGTTGACTTTGTGGGTCACTTTGCAAGTCGCTAATTTCAAGTTCATTGAATAATCGCTATGGATTTTATTGGCCATTGCCCAAAATTGGCAGGCAAATAAGTTGCCATGGGCATTACATTTGCGTAAAATTTGGTTGCATTCTGTCCATGTAGTCGTGAGCTGCTGGCGATCAGATATTTGCATTACTAAATTATTTCATTGTGGAATAAAGCACATTTACTCAGAAACAAGTACCACCCACAATAACTCAGTGTTACTGCTTCTGAGAACACAATTCCATAATATCATTGAAGATGAGTTAAATGTTGATTGACTATGTGTGAGTATACGGCCAACCAGTCAGTCATTTCTCGGCTCTGGCATTGTTCTGCTTGGGCGCAGTAGCACCGACCAAGCATGAGCCAATCGCATTCCGAGGTTAGAGTCAGAGGCTGCGGTTGTGGTGACGAGTGTGTGGTGTCTGACCTGTTTGAGACTGAGCAATCTCTCTAGCACCCACCGCTGAAGCACTGAGACAAGCCGTTTCTCCTTTCTCTCGGCCCCATCTGCGCTGACGCAGAAGCAGACTAACAAAATCAGCCAATATCTTGTCAACAGCATATTAGCCACTGCTCTACTGAAAAACAGAGTGCTACGGCTAATTGCAGCGGATATGCGCTTGACGTGCGCGTATCTAGTTCATAACAAGCTAATATCCGCATATGAATAGCTTCACTTCCTTGTCTAGAGAGTTCACCTTTGTCTTCTGATACAGCCGCTGAGCTATGAGCTACGTAGAAGGAAGTAGCATCAAGCTAACAAGTGAATTTGTCCCTAAATCTGTGTATGCTACGTATGTACTACGTACAGTAGTTTCGGAGAACCAATCGTCATTTGCAACTTGTCATCACTGGCTTTCGATGGCCTGGCTTTGTATCGACTACTGCCAGTTCCCTTCAACCCATTTCGAACTAAAGCAACCTATCACACGGATGCCGAGGCCACCGTGTCCGTGACGCCCTCCAAACACCAATCAATCATGCCGTACTGCACTAAAATCACAGAATCCCAGATGAAAAAACGCGAAATGAACACTATCAGTTAAACAAGATAAAATCTAAAGTGACTTTTGAACTTTTCCTTTCAAGTTTAAAGTTTTGGTCGATAGCACGTTTACGACCTTGAGTTACACTGAACGGTTGCAAATTTGTTCGAACAAACATTGTAAAAAAATACTCAGTTTAATTCATAAAAACTACGGTAAGTTTACCTAGTTCATACATGGAACAGTGGGGTCTGAGGGGCCTGCCCCCCGCTCAACTTAGGCCAGAGCCCCAGGCCCCACACCCCCGAGAGGACTTTCCCGACCCCCTCCGATTTTTTCTGGCAAGGAAAGTAATTTTTTGAGCAATTTGAAACACTAAAATTGCTAAGATCGCCGGCAAAAGAACGCTTTTTATTTTTAGCTCTACTTGAGCTCAATTTAACGTTTTTTGGCGAATTTTAGTAGGAAAACTGCTGTTTTTTGCGCGATTTTTGAACGGTTTTGAGTGCCCAACCACCTCCCTAGAATTTTAGCTCCGATTCTCAAATACCCCTCCCCTTCGGCGGATGACTTGTTTCATGTATGGTTTACAGTAGTTTAAAAAAGTCAAGTATTTTGGCCTGGGTACTAAGAACGAGTAAGTATTCCCAAAAATACAAGCACGGGTAAGTATACCACTAAAATACCCAAGTATGGGTATTTTTGGTGTACCTTTAAAACAGTATTGAGGCGGCCGGTATGGCGCCTACGGCAGCCTGCCGCTATTCTAGGGTAGGGGTTGGTTACCGTACTAAAAAAAGCCCAAAGATCGCATTCTTTCGGCTAAAAATCGTTTGAAAATCGCTACTTTTTGATCAAAATACAGTTAAATGTGCTGTTTTACATGTTATTTTTGCTATTTCGGTGCCTGAAAATCTAAAAAAACTGTAAAATTTGCTAAAAATTACTTGGATTATGAAAAATCGGAAGCGGGCGGTCAGGAGGGGCAGACCAAAGTCGTGTGGGGGAATAGGCCTCCCTCCTCTTTTTCAAAAAGTAATTTAAAGCTATAGGGAGCGCACCCAATGCGCCGATTAGTGTTTTCAGTGTAGATAATTGTTTATCAATTTTCCGTTTATAATGCGACTAAGTTTAATTGATAAAGCATTGCAAATTGTCACAGCTACCCAACCCATCTGCCTAACTGTGCTTAGTATTCAATAGTAATTATGCACTTTAACAGCACTTGCACGCTAATCTCTGCATATCTATTTTCTCAGAGGGGGTCATGGGGAATCGGCAACTTGTCGAATAAATATGGCGGTATGATGAAAGCGCGTAATCTGAGCTGAGGTAGCAGTAATTGGTGGTTGGTATGTGAAATACTAGAAGAGTCAGAAGCAGTTGTTGGATACCGCGTTCGGCACTTTTTGTTAAAGATTAAAATGTGGGTGTTCACCTTTTTTAAATAAGCGCAACACGGGGTGGCCCGGTGATCTCCAATCAATATTTAGCACTATTTATCAGACGGTAGATTTATTTAGCAAATCGAACAAAATTTAGCTGGCCTGTTAGATTTATTTTGCGATCGCTTGTATGTACGGTCTATCAATGCGTAAAACAGTCTAAACAACAAAAATCCCATTTATTTTTGGAATTCCTGATTGATTTGTAAGGTAAGTGATTTTTGCTTTTGTATGTTTTTCTGCGAGTATTGGGAGAAATACTTGCTCAGCAGACACTTCACGCTACGGACCGACCACCAAGCGCTGCAAGCTCTGTTGCACCAGCAGACAAACCAGAGGAAATCGCAGAAATTCGAACGCTGGGTGCACCGGCTCAACGTATTCGACTATGAGGTACAGTACCTGGCCGGTGGCAACAACTACATGGCAGACGTGTTGTCTTGACTGCAGACCGACTCTGCATCGAATGGAGCGATCTGTTGCGTCAGAGAATTGGGGTTCTCAGACCGGAGAATCGCCAAAGCTATGAAGGACGACCCAGCGCTGAGCCAAGTCAAGCAGTACTGCCTGGAGGGTTGGCCGCCCAGAGCCAAATTGCCCAGCCAGCTGCGCAACTTGCCGTACCATACGGTGAAGGATGAGCTATCGGTTGAGGACCGCACAGGGCTGGTGTTGCGGAACAACAGCCAGATCGTTGCGCCGGGTCCCCTCCGGTGCGAACTACTCAGCAAAGCCCACGAGGGACATCCGGGAATCGTCCGCTACAAACGCAAACTCCGCGAGTGCTACTGGTGGCCCGGAATGGCCACTGAGAGCGAGGAATTCGTGCGTCAGTGCAGTGCCTGCCTCAATTCCGCCAAGTCGCAGCCCAAGGTGCCCACACATGGAGAGCATCTGTTCACCCCAAACGAACCATGGGTGGAATTGTCAATGGACATCACCGGTCCATTCGAGACAGCTCCAGCCCACAAGAAGTACATTGTTGTGTTACTGGACAACTACTCCAAGTACCCGGAGATTCTATGCACAAGTGATACGTCATCCAGGACGATCATTCGGTGGTTAAAGCAGGTGTTCGCTCGCTATGGCAATCTTGCCAGAATTCTCACAGACAATGGTCCACAGTTTGTGAGCTTGGAATTCGAAGAATTTCTACAGGAGCGAGACATCTTCCACCAGAAAGCTCCAGTCTACACACCGCAGCAGAATGCGTTCGTGGAGGTGTTCAACAGATACCTCAAGCATCACGTTCAGACCTTCGTTGGAACCCAGGAGTGGGAAGAAGGACTGACGCAGACCCTGTGCCACTTTCGAGCGACCGCTCGAGGTAGTGAGGAACAGAGCCCTGCAGAGAAGATGTTCAAGCGTCAGCCACGGCTTGCTTTTGAAACTTGCCGCCAGCCCCGCCCCAATCGGGGGAAAGGGGAGGAGACGTTGGACAAACGCGACAAAAATGTTGCTAATAAAACACGACCGCGGAAGCCACCCTGGCTTCAGACCTACTACAAAGGACAACGTGTTCGCGTCAAAAGGAGCCACACTCCCAAAGGACAGTCGCCATGGTCCAACAAGTGCTACACAGTAACCGCAGTCCTGGGCAAATACAACTACAGACTGTCAGATGGGCAGCTGTGGAATGCCAGGAACATGCAGCGCGTGCCAGACGACCCAGTGAGCTCAGAAGTGGTCGAGTTGGAGACAGGCCAAAGAGAGGGCGAGGAAGAGCATCAGCTAGCAGAGCGGCGCTACCCTCTCAGAGAGCGAAGACCCGTCGATCGCTACGGAGACTGGGACTACACATAGAAGATCCACTCTAAAAAAGAAAAGGGTAGTTGATGTGTTTGGGTCTTGTGTGTATGCTGTCGGCCGGACGCGTCTGTATGTGTAATTGCCGCGCTAGTTTCATGTGTGCTTTGTGTCTGTTGGCGCCAACCAGGTCAAGTGGCTGGGAACCGATGTGGCAGCGAACAAAGAGACAAAGGAAGCCAGGCCGAGCGCATACCGAGCCGTACCTACATTCTTCACTCCTCTCTCCTGTGTACGCTGGTGTGCGGTCGGTCCCATTTGCTCTTCCTACTGAGTGTGTATAATAAGTCTGTCTGGCCGAGTTTGTTGTAGCCGTTCGTATGGGTAAAGACTGTGTGCTAGCTTGAAGAGACACCGCATCCGCGCAGCCAACTAGTACAGCAGCGAGCCATACAACGAAGAGGACAACAAACCAAACAACAACAGAAGCACCAGTCGGCGACAGATGTCTTAGGTTATGCTTTAAGTCTAGAGGTTATTGGTTGCACTTCCACAACAGACTAAGCATGGTTACTAATAGTGATCCGCTAACCAGGCAAGATTCGGAAATGAGTGGGGATTTAAAGTATTTTGAAATAGCTATCGATTGGTGCGCACATGCGAAAGCTGTCGGTTTAGATATCGGAAAACAGCACACGTTTGAATTTCGGTCGTTAGAAAAACGGCTGGTTAGCCAACTTTGAGGGGATGTGGGTAGCTCCGGTTCTAGTGCAGTGTTTTTCTTCAAATATGCCCGATCGTTATCGTGCCTACGCCGTCTAGTTCATGCTCATAAAATTTTAGCCGGATCGATGAGATGAACTCACGACGACTCGCAAAACGCATGTTAATAAAAGTTCTGCTTTAAGAGGTCATGACATTGATAAAGCCAACAAAAATTGCAAATCAAGCAACTGGGACAGCTACTGTGCTAGTAGGGTCCACCAAACAAGAGAGACCGAACAAAATAGGGCAACAGGTTTTTCTGGTCATCATTCATCTCCCATTATACCGCATGGCGATTCGGTATGAGCCCTCGGGACGGGACAAAACATACATGGACCGCGGGGCAGGGGGTTAGGGAGGGGCTTATCCATACCCCGACCCCCTCCCGGAGGATACTCTGTATCACCTACCCTAGGCCCTCAGCCCCTCGACCTCCCCCCTCAGCCGGCCGCTACCTCCCCCTCAGGAATTTTTTGGAATAATTTTGTATTGAAAATTAAGATATGCTTGGATTACAGTACATAGGTGCAAATGAGCTCAGAATAGCTTATTTTAACTTATTTTAATGAAAAATAAGTAAAAAACCGGACTTTTTTGGCTTACCACCCTCTCAGTCCCCATCAGGCGCTCATACCCCCTCATGAATTGAAAATGCTACCTCCTCGGCCGAGATGCTCGGCCATGTTTGCGTGAAACTGATGATAATAATATTATATTTACTCGGCCGAACCATTAAACGCACGTGGCCTTTTCAACGACGTTTATAGCGAAATTTTTATTTAAACTATATTTTCTGGTATGAACAACTGTAAAAACTATTTTTCCGACCTCATTTCTACCTTTTCAGGGTGCTCCAATCAAATCCTCATCTTGTACTATTTTTTGCCAGTACTATTTTTGTGTACTATAATTGTACTATTTAGAGGGATATACCTACTTCTCGGTGCGGGCCGGTGATCTCCGGATCAATATTTAGCGCTATTTAGCAGGCGGTAGATTTATTTAGCAAATCGAACAAAATTTAGCTGGCCCGTTAGATATATTTTGCGATCGCTTCTACGGTCTTTCAACGCGTGAAACCGTCTAAACAACAAAAATTCCATTTATTTTTGGAAATCCTGACTGATTCTTCCGGTGTGCTGGTGCAGACGTGTTTTTCAGACTTTTTGTAGTGGGAAGATTTGTAAGTAGTTCCAGTTTATTTAGCTATTCGTCTAAAATGCAACGTCGTGGCCGTGGTCGTCCAAAGACGGGATTCGGCGTTCCTTGGGAATAAAAGAAATACCGCAGGTAATCTATCAATACGAAGCGGGGGAAATTCTGTCGGAAAGAGACCTGGCTGACACAATTTCGTGTTTGTTGGGCTTCAGAGTCACAAGCATAGCAGTTCATGGTTCAAGCGTTCTTGACCAAGCACAAGAAGAAAATGCAGGCACAACAGGTAATTTCGGTAGATGATGAAGTAATTTATCTCCAAACATTGGAAATTTACTGCTGCCCAAGTGACAGACCTTCAGATTCCTTCATCACTATGTTGCTTGCTTCTTTTATTGCACGGATTTTGCTGGGCCTTTTACTTTTTTTGGTTTCACGATTGCGTACAGAGCGGTCTAAGAAGAGAGGTAACAGAAATTTTAGCGTTTACTCTATACCGAACAACCCTGATGCAGCAGTGCGTATAACAAAGAAACTGTTTTTTATGTCTGCTTGGAATTCTGGGTACGTAAATCAAACTCACACGAGGAAGTCACCACTGTTGCTCGTTGTACGAGTCCGCTTGTGTCTTTCTCACAGCTTTCTCTGTTATGCTATGTATAGACGCCATCAGATGCTAACTCTGCTCAACACCAACAGTGTCCGTCTTCCTCCCGTAGCAAGACTTTCCAACTGATCCGGGAATGCACTCTTAAATCCGGCAACGTTTTTTCAACGGTTGCTTTTCTTTTATAACCTGTTGCTTGCTGTATTGGGGCGGTCTGTCCGTTAATTTCAACATTCATACCCTAACCCGGTGTGGCACATGCTGTCTGTCTGTCTGTCTAAGTTCGTCGGCAACCTTCTTTTCCTGTATAACCCTTTTGGAATCACCGTTACTATCTGTGGTGTTTAGGGACTGCGGATTCTCATTTGTTCAACTATGTTGGTGATTCCAAAAGATACAATAGACTACACCGTAAATGCTATTCTTAACAATGGTTCTGGACCATTTTCGCTTAATGGATTGCGTTAGCACGGTTATTTCAATATTTCAATCCACAAAAACCGGACCTAAGGAACAACTGCTAAGCAAATGCACGAATTACTACGAAGTTGTTACTCATTCTCCTCCTGTTCATCGTCCTCTTCAACCTCTTTCTCCTTTTCATCTTAGTGCTCACCACTCTCTTTCGCCTCATCACTCTCGTTCTCACATTCTTTCTCTTTCTCACCATCCTTCCTCTTGCTCCTCCTTCTCTTCTAGCCACCTCAAGGAATACGGGAGCGAAATGAAAACGGCCTTTTGCCAAACAAGGAATAGGTTAATCCGAATCTTCGGTTTTTTTACGTTAGGTCATGTGTATGTGCTTAAAGAAGACTCTGTTTCACTTCACAGCTTTGCAGAAGCCGAAAAATCTGAAATTGCATTTGGACCACTTTGGTACAGACCGCCTAAACAATGGGCCACTTTGATCGGGAGATACCAACGACGCACCCCTACTTCTCTCCCAAACCAACGACGCCAGGCCGAAAGTAGGGAGATCACTACTTGCGCCGATTAGTGTTTTGAGTGTGTACATTTTTGGCCATTTTTTTGTTTAAAGAGGGCCACCGTCCTTGGGCTTGGACGACTATTGTCATGTTTATGCTTAATCGATAGCTAATAGTCATATCTACCCACATGCCTGTGGGGAGACATATCTGTTGGAGGACTCAAATGCTACGATTGTTTTAGTTAGGGATGTCGAAATCGCGCGTTTTCATTCTTTTTATTTTTTTTTAATTTGTTGTTCAAGGATCTCGGAAAGTAAATGCGCCGAAATATGCATCTAAGGTAGGTCTACTCACATAGTAAAATTGATAGCTATCTTTCAAAAGATGACTGAGAAAACTTCTTTTTTCAATTTTTTTCATAGTGATGATTTTCGTTCAAAAGGGGCCACCGTCCTTGGGCTTGGACGAATATTGTTATGTTTATGCTTAATCGATAGCTAATCGTCATACCTACCGAAATGCCCGTGGGGAGACATATCTGTCGGCGGACTCGAATGCTACGATTGTTTTAGTAAGTGGGGGTTGCGGGGGAAATCGGCCGATAATCGATGAAGTAAGCCGATATGATGAGCGCGTAATCTGAGATAGCATGCAGTAATTGGTTGTGGATGTAATATAATGTACCAATAATGTACAAGTCAATAGTAGTTGTTTGATACCAGATATGGTCATATTTGTTAAAGATTTACAATTTGGGTGCGCACGTTTTACAGTGCATTACGGTATTTCACACTAATTGACGCAACTCCGACTGTGGCCGTTTATCGGATTTGACCACACGTCGAAACGCATAATCTGGGGTAGAACTTGATATAGCATGCAGTAATTAGATTTTGATGTGTAAAATAATAATCAGGAGATCGTCAGCAGTCGTTTGATACCACATTCAGTCGTCTGTGTTCAAAATTTGAAATTCGAGTGATCTCCCCTCCCCACCGAAAGTACCTCTAATCTGAGAGGTACCCTAAAGATGAATGTATCATGCAGTAATTAGTTGTTGATGTGTAAAATAATAGACTAGAGGTGAGGACCAGTCCTTTGTGATACAACATTCGGTCGTCTTTGTTAAAAAGTTGCTACCGGAGTACCTACCTATTACTATCCCCGTAAAACAGGAAGGAAGGAGGAGGAAGAGGAAGAATAGAAAGAAAGAAAGAAGAAAGAAGCGGCTTTCGAATTTTCGTCTGAAGACCAAGGAAAGAAATGTCCCACGTTGCCGAGTTGCCAAGTACGGCTGAGTACGAGTTCGGCTTGCAGACAAGTAAAAATTGAAGATTAATAAAATAACAATAATTAATAATAATTGGAGTGCGATGCCAACAATTCCACCAGAATAGACCTGCAACAGCCGTACCGTATTCCGGTATTAGTATACGGTATATATCCTATATCGGATAATCCGGTATTTTTTAGCTCAAAAACACTATCCGGTATCCAGTATTTTTATGTACCTATTATCCTTAACATTCTGTATCATTAGAAACGGCATAATTTTAGTTTTATTTGGACAACATTGAATGAAATTAATTAGTGGTGTACTGCTTAGAAATACGATCCCTATTAGAAATTCTACTAACTTTTATTTGAATAACGTCTTAACAGGATCCTAAACCTAATCATCGATCAATCTTTTCCATTTTTGCTGGTCATTTTTCCAGGTCAACATCCATTTTTACACTCAAATTAGTATTGGGGACAAAAACCCCAACACCCGATAAATGGAAAACCCCCAATACCAGTTCGCACTCTAATACAGTCAGGCACTTAACGCTAACGCCGTTTATCGTACGAACGCCATATATGTGGTACCGGTACTAGACTAGTGGCACCATTATGGTACCCGTACCCCATGGCTATGGATGCCGGTACCATATATGGTACGGAATCTGAACAGAGTGGTACCATACATGGGTCCGAAAAATGGGTTGGGGTAGTCTAAATCTGAAAATTTGGGGGTGGGCCTGCCGGTTTGGTGGGTGGGGTGGTCAGGAACAAAAACAAAAATCGACTATGGTGGGTGGGTGGGGTCGGTTGGGGTGGGCAAACCCCGCGGCCCATGTATGCCCGGTACCAATGCGAGGGTAGGACGGGTACCATATTGTGTCGTGTCGGTACCATAAACGGCGTTAATTGCAGACTGTAATATCGATTGCGTTAGTTTTGTGCGGTTATAATTATTTCTATTTATAGTAGTGTTTTGCTTTGCTTTAGTATTGTTTTATTGCGCAGGCGAGATCGCCACAGCCTCGGGCAAGTTCTACTACTGCCACGCCGGCAGAGGCATCTGTACGGTAGAAGAGATGACAATGCGTCAGTCTTACCAGCTGAAAGTGCTACTGCGGCCTCTGGACCGACGTCGCCTGCACGTCAAGGACTTCAGACGACTGGACTTCAGCGAATTCGAGCGTCTCGGCTTCAAAGTGCTCTTCTTCTTCGAATCCCCCGACTCTGAATCGCACGTCGTCCACCAATTATGTAAATTTATGTAGCATGGCACCGGTATTAAATTTGCCTGCATGCCCTTAGCCCATGGGTGTGACAAGTCATCAGCCAAAGGGGGAGCGTTGGGGTGTCTGAACCTAAACTGTCTGCACTAAAACGCTCAAAAATCGACTAAAAGTGCGCGATTTTGGCAGTTTTTGTGTCTGGAATTGCTAAAAGTCGCAAAAATCTGCTCAAACAATTGCCAAAAATATCGGAGGGTGTTCGGAAAAATCGTCTATAGAGTTCCCAATCCCTGGGCGGTCTGGCCTAATTCGAAAAATTGTAATGAAAGTTTGTCTAGATTAGGTGCTAGAAAGCTCAAAATAGCCTATTTTAACAACAAATTAGCCAAAAAGCTTGATTTTAATTTTAGTAAAAATCGGACTTTTTTGTTTACCACTCTTCATCAGGATTTGAAAATTCTACCCTACCACCCCGCAGCCGAAATGCAAGCCTATATCTGACTAAACAAAATGTTACTTGGAAACATCTACTAATTCAGCCCAGGTGCTCCAATTTGACGGTAGAGTCGTTTTGTGATAAAATAGATCAACAAAAACATAGTGATTTATCATGGAGAAACTGAATAATTCAGTCTTTTAAGCTATAGTGTTTTACGGCAAAAAAGCTGCTGGATGGAGAACGTGTAATTTTCTTGTTTTGAAACGGACATTTATCGGTAGCAAACACTTGCGATATCGATATTTGATGTGGATAAATGGTCGGAACCCTAGAAAACATGTATACCGGTGCTATTTCTATAGCTGACTGACTGAGTGATTCTGTTTAAGCAAGTGCACTTAAGCTTCAGTGCAACAGACCCCGGCCAAGGTGACGGTGACGGCCGCTACAAACACCACCAACTGTCATTTGTGTGGTGAGGTGCTGGACTCAGACGAGGAGCTGATTCTGCACAGAACCAGCAAGTGCATGTTGGAGAAGAATTGCTTTGTCTGCGGATTCGAGGCCAAGTCCATTCAGTCTGCCAGGATCCACATGCGACAGCACACAGGTATGCTGATTTGCTATGACCCACTCTACAACAGTCAGTGCCAATTAACAACAATAATCAACTGGTGGCTAGCTTTCTCATATTCTGGCATCGCCGTGTAGCTCAGTGGTTAGAGCATTGGACCGGCAATCCAAAGGTGCTGGGTTGGATTCCCAGTTGCGCTATTGAATAGACTTACCTTTCTCACATTTCTCTCTATTTATATGCTGGTTACAGCTCCGGGCCGACCTGGGGAGGGGTAGGGGGTTTTCCTCAGGTGGAGGTCGAGGGAGGTTTCGCCCAGAGGGGGTCCCAAATTTCAAAAAGCTCCAAAACGCCTAGAAGTGCGTTTTTACACTTTTTTTCAGTAAGGACGCTAAAAATCACTATTTTAAGCTGCCAAATAGCGTTGTAGAGCTAAAAACAAGCTAAAAATGAGAAAAAGGACTTCCAAAAACACCGATTTCTCTTAAATATCAGCAGTGGAAACGCCAAATTCGGTTCTCAATAGATTTTTAAGCGAATTTTAGTCTAAAAATTAGTGATTTCTGAGAACCAGTTTGGTAGTACTGGAGCCACTACTAGTACTTGTATTTTTGGGTCGGGGGTCCCTTAACCTGTCTCGGGGGTGAGGGGGTTGGCCTTTTCAGCTAGGGGGTAACCCCCAACCCCCCTAGTATATGTATGAGCAGTGGAATTGCCTGTCATGTATGGAGGTCAGACGGTTTTAGTTTGTTCCGTTTCCTCTGTTAAAAATTCCGTAAAACTGTTACCTCTTGAACTTTAACCGGACCAGTACCATAATTTATCTTAGGCGTGAATTGCGATTTTGGAGCGATTAACAAGTATGACGTTACCTCCCGGACGTTTTGCAGTGAAAGAGAAGCAGCTAACTGATTTAGGCGAGACTCCATACGAGTGTGTTGAGTGCGACCAGGCCTTCCGTCTGTACGGCGCACTCACCGCCCATCTGCGCCAGGTGCACCCCGGACAGACGATTCGGTGTCTCGTGAACGGCGCGGCGGTGGAGAAATCGCTAGAGGCGATCGAGTGCGATGTGTGCGAGAAGCGATTCGACACGCTCGGACGACTGCAGCGACACCTCGTCATACACACCGGAGAGAGACCGTTCGCCTGCGACATCTGTCAGAGAGGCTTCACACAGAAGGCTGACATGGTCAAGCACAGACGCACGCACACTGGTCGGTTGGGTTTTGCTTTTCTCTTCCGACATTAAGAGCCATTTCGTTTTGGTTTGGGGATATGAAATGGACAAGTTGGTCTGATCATAGGGCCGTACAGGCCCCCCAATATATCGGAAGGTCCATTTATATAGGTGCACGATTTATCTGTCATCACTTTCGTCTTGCTGTATGCATTGTCCGGCCCATCACGCACACCCACATCCTGCCCTTCCTTCGCTACTAGCCTAAACACATGCTCAGTGTCATCTGGGCGGCCTGTCCCCGTTCCCGTATGTCCCAACACGTGTGGTTGCTATTGTAGCTTTAGGTGGTTAGGCAGCTCCAGTCCGTTCCCATTTACCTACTCGCTGTGCTGTCACCAACTTTCGGTGGCCTGGCTTGGGCTTTGTGCCGACCACCAACTCTTTGCGGCAAGAAACTTGTCCTGCCGAGTGGATTAACGCACGACCACGCGCACAGTGGCTTTGCGGTCCAAACCACTACACCAACTGTGCCAGCCAGGGTGGGCCATTTATCTAGCATCAGTTTGGTAATGCTGTAACTTTTGTGTTGGTCCATCAATTGCGCCGATATTCTAGCACAACGCGCACAGCCTCAGAATTTTTACTCTCGAAGTTATAGCCAAAGTCTGCCAGTTCAACATGTTTAACAAAGTTATGCTCTTGCACATGTTTCGTCATGGTTATGGTAACGTGGTACTTCGTGCCGGTCAGGTGAATGCCAGCGATTTAAAATTTTGTTAGCGAAACGTCAGGGAATTTTCGGTTTTGTAGGCGACATTCCAGACGGCGCGGCACTCCACAAAAGTTTATTCAGTAGGTTCTAGAAGCGGCAATTAGTAGTACGAATAATTTAGTCATTATCAGTGCGTTGTAGAAGCTAATTTTTCAAAGTTTTCTCGCCCTGGTTAGGCGGTAACAAGTTATGCTTAGCACCTGTTTTTTGGTAAGAAAATTCTTATTAGTGAAAAGAATTTTTCTAAATGTCAGGGAATTTTTTGGATTTTGTCAGGTAATGTCAAGGATTTTGGATCGCTAGAGCGGCACCAACCCTACCATTTCGACAGCGGACAGGAAGGAGGTGAATTACTTGACTAAACTTTCGAGAGTTAAAAAATTCTGACCTGTTGTGTTAAAGTTTGAGCGCAATTTTGATTAACCAACGTAAAAGTTACAGCTACAGCATGACAAACATTTTTGCTTCCCATGTACGATGACGAAGCCGATGATAGATTGATAGGTCACCTGTACTTCTGCCAACCTCTCACTTAGGCTTTGGAGGACTGGCAAACTGCCAATCCGGTAGCACTTTCCCGGTCTGTCCAAGTCTAAATCAGTCAGGCACTTAACGGCGTTTACGGTACCACCACATTCCCCGAACATGGCATGTACCATATACGGTGACGTTACCATTATAATATAATCTAAAATTTCGGGGTTCGCGTAATTCGTGGCCCTAGGCGGTAAACCCTAGTCAGTTACATTAATAAGCTAAGGCTTTTATACTTTAATTTCTGCCACGCGGGTGGCACTGACACCTAAACCTACCAACGACACAATTTACAGTCAGGCACTTAACGCCGTTTATGGTACCTTATGGTACCATGGTGCCACTACTACCCTAGGTACCGGTACCTTAAACGGCGTTAAGTGCCTGTCTGTAAATTGCGGTGTTGGTAGGTTTAGAAGGTGTCTGTGCCACCCACGTGGCAGAAATTGAAGTATAAAAGCCTTCGCTTATTAACGTAACTAACTAGGGCTTACGAAATTCGCGGACCCCGAAATTTTAGACCGACCGGCTTTGGACTAGAATATTGTTGCAGTTTTGAATCTGTATTGTTGTTTCAGGCGAGAAGCCGTTCGCTTGCAAGCAGTGCGGTAAGCAGTTCACGTCCAGCGGTGACCTGACCAAGCATCGCAGACTGATGCACACGAGAGAGCTGACTCCCTCTCTGATGAAAAAGATCGAGTGTGCTCACTGCGACGATTTGTTCCGTTCCAATTTTGATATGCGGCTCCACGTTAAGTGAGTTGTTCAGCGTTCATATGGGTCGGGCAAAAGTCAGTCAGTTTCATGTTTGCTCACAGAATTATTGTAACAGGGCCGGGCTTGTCGGTTGTTTCGGCTGTCAGCTGGGGGTCCAAAATTTCAAAAAACACCGAAACCCGTACATGTGCTAGGGGGTTTTGGGTGGTTATCCCATCCGGTGGAGGCTGGCCTAAGTCGGGTGGGAGGCAGACCCCCTGTTACATGTATGTTCATGCCTATTCTAAGCCTAAAAATAGGTTTTAAAGGGCAGCAGCCACTCTGTGAGGAATGCTGTAGGTAGAATATCAACTTTGTAACACTATCTTTGAACCAACGTATCAGATTTTGTATTTAAACTTGCTTCTGATGCATCCTTGCCTCTCCTACAAGCTAAATTTGATGCACGGAAAAAAAATATGAAAAATTTTCATAAACAAAACTTTTTTTCCGGTCTTTTTTACAACCCTACTAAAACGCTTTTCCCGAAATCAGCATACCTTAATTGAGTCGGAAGGAGTAAGTTGTGTTCAGACGGAAGAACTCTAAGCCGACCAACTCTCAAGCAACGACTACAACGCGACGACGACGTCAATCCACCGAGCCGGCACGAGCGTCCGTGGAGGGTCGGCCGGAATGCGAACACTGTCCGGAGTCGTTCGCCAACCGGTACGAACTGCGCATCCACGAAATTCGCCAGCACACCCAGAAGTACCCGTACGTCTGCGACAAGTGCACCTTCCGCTGCATTCGCTACAGCGAGTTCCAGACCCATCTGAAGGTGCACGCGTTCGTCGATCCAAAGCTCAAACCTGCCACGCCTCACAGTAGACCGACTGGGCAGAACGAAGAGGAAGAAGCTCCGACCGCCGATTAGGGGCTCTGCTGTCGGTTTTTAGTTGGCTCTGTCACTTCACTGCTGCAGCGCTATTGATCGCCCTTAATACGGTCAGGAAAATAACAACACATATGGTACCAGTACCTTCAAGTGGTACCTTAATGGTACCACTTTCTTAAATGGTACCGGTACCATTAATGTACCCCTTCGATCGAGGCCTCAGTTGGTACCATTATACAGTATAGATAAAAAAAATGTCCCATCGCTTTTTCGGCCTTCAATCAAACGTTTCGTTCTCAGTCACTTCTTTACCGATTTGGCTCAAATTTTCAGCAAAAATTAACAACATGGTTGGCTAAATATTCTGCAAGTGTGGTGCCAAAATTCCGACTCATACTGGTTTTATGACCCGAAAACTAGGAATGAGGGTGGTGCACGCAAATTTAATTTTTTTCGGTAATACAAGGAGTACAGGCCTGAAACTTGCAGGAATGATTGGTGTTGCTATTGGGCATAACATACTAAGCGGGCAGCCCTGTAGCTCAAAGGGCACTAAAATGCGGGAATTTCAAAAACATGACGAAATATGACTTTTCTTCGAAAAATCGGCAAAATGACGATTCTAAAGATTTTCAATTTTCAAAAAACGCTGCAGGAATGGTTACTACGGTGTGGAACAGAGCTTAAATATCAGTTCATTTATTTGTCGAACTTCCTGCTACAATCTAGGTTGATTAACAACAGATTCAGTGCCTTGATTCTAGAAGGTGCAGATTTCTTAACTATGGGATTTTCACTCATGTTTTTGAAATTCCCCCATTTTAGTGCCCTTTGAGCTACAGGGCTGCCCGCTTAGTATGTTATGCCCAATAGCAACACCAATCATTCCTGCAAGTTTCAGGACTGTACTCCTTGTATTACCGAAAAAAAATAAATTTGCGTGGACCACCCTCATTCCTAGTTTTCGGGTCATAAAACCAGTATGAGTCGGAATTTTGGCACTAAACTGGCAGAATATTTAGCCAACCATGTTGTTAATTTTTGCTGAAAATTTGAGCCAAATCGGTAAAGAAGTGACTGAGAACGAAACGTTTGAGTGAAGGCCGAAAAAGCGATGGGACATTTTTTTATCTATACTGTATGTCACTAGCCTAGGTACCGGTACCATATATGCCAGTACCATAAACGGCGTTAAGTAGCTGACTGTATAAGCAATTTGGTGTCACGTTGGATTATTATTTTACGGAATATCTTTAGCTATGTATGTATGTTTCTAATTGTGAACAGGTTTAATAAAAATACAACCGTAACGTAGGTGGTCTGGTGCTGATATTGGCTGGCAGTCCAAACACGTCTGTTTGTCTCAACTGTTCCACTGTATTGGTGTTTGTTAGCCAAATAGCTGTCTTTCTTGCTTGGTCATTATGAGCGACGCCGATTTGTCCGAAATGGCTGTGTTCGCCTTCGATACAGGTCAGTTCGTTTTCTCTATTTCAAAACATAGTGGTCTTGAGGGGTCTGGGGAGATCTCGGAAAAATACCCAAAAAAGGCCTATTTTACAAGCCAAAATTTTCTTCATCCGGGCGGTGGGTATGGCTGGCGAGAGGAGGGGTAAACCCTACCCCAACCCCCCGCGGTCCATGTATGCTTTAAATGCAGTTCTATGCTTTGTTCGCTATTTTCAATTGTCATGCAATGCGCAACGCGTCCGACCGGCTGGCTTAGCGGAAGGGCCTTTCGCCCAGACGGAGACGTAGGGAATTTTATAAAGCTCCAAAACGCCTGCAAATACGTTTTATGCACGTTTTGTTGTATAGTAAGGCGAAAAATCACGACTTTATACTGCCCAATGCCGTTTTGAATGTTAAAAGAAAGCGTAAAATGACGAAAGGGCTTCTAAAACCGCCAATTTGACTCAAATATCAACGGCGAAAACACCAAATTCACTTATCAAAGCCCTTCTAAGCAGACATGGGCAAGGCTGAGGGGAGGGGGGGTTGGCCCCCCCCAGGCTCCGACCTACCCCCTCAGCCGGCCGCTACCCCCCCCCCCCCCCTCAGGAATTTTTGGAAGAATTTTGTATACAAAATTATGATAAAAAATATGCCTGGATTAGGTGTAAATGAGCTCAGAATAGCTTATTTTAATGAAAAATAAGCCAAAAAACCTTGATCTTAGCCAAAAATCGGACTTTTTGGCTAGATCAAAGATTTTTTTGGCTTATTTTCATTAAAATAAGCTATTCTGGCATTTACACCTAATCCAGGCATATTTTTATCATAATTTTGTATACAAAATTCTTCAAAATTCTGAGAAAGTAGCAGCCGGCTGAGAGTAGGTCAAACCTGAGAGACCCCCCCCTCCATGCCCATGTCTGTAGAAAACTTGATAAGTGAGAATTGTGTTTTCGCCGTTGATATTTGAGTCAAATTGGTTTTAAGCCCTTTTCTTTGGTCAAAACGGCGACAAACATTCTAAAATCGTGATTTGCTGCTACTGTAACAAAACGTGCATAAACCGTATTTGCAGGCGTTTTGGAAACATAAAATTTCTAGGCGAAAATTTGCTCACGGCCGGTCGGGCGGGACCACGTGGAAATTGAACAAAGCATAGAACATTCGCACATAGGACACCCAATTTCTCAGCCATACCCACCGCCCGAATTTTTGGCCTAAAATAGGCCTTTTTGAATTGTTTTCCGAGTACTCCCCAGTACCCTCAAAAATATCGGCAATTTTTGGTGATCGCCATAATGACCAAGCAAACGGCTATTTGGCAACAAATTACCAATACAATGAAGCCGGAATGTTCTCACCGTAACCAGACCACCACGTTGATTGTAATGTTCCTGGTAAAAACATACATATGGCGAAAATTCCGTAAAATAATGATCCAACGTATTAAATTGCTTATACAGTCGTACTTGCGCCGTTTATATTGCCCCATTTCTTGCCGGTACCCCAAACTGAGCACTACGTATAGATAAAAAAATGTCCCATCACAAAACGCTTCTCGCGTTTCGTTCTCGATCACTTCTTTACCATTTTGACTTCAAATTTTCGGCAAAATGATTTGGCAAATATCTGCCGGATTCAATTGCCAAAAATTCCGACTTTCATACGAGCATATGACCCGAAATAGGAATGAAGTGAGTACACAAGCTATTTTTTTTCGGTAATGATTACGGTACCTGAAACTGCAGAAATGATTGTTGTTGCTATTGGGCATAACATACAAGCAGGCAGCCCTGTAGCTTCAAAGAACTTTAAAAATGGGGAATTTCCAAAAACATGGTGGGTCTGAAAATCTGCACCTTCTAGAATCAAACTGTCTGTTGTTATAGATTGTAGCCAGAAAACCGTATCATGGACGCAAACTCTGTTCCACACCGTAATACCATTTTCTGGCATTTTTTGAAAATTGAAAATCTTTAAGAATCGTCATTTTGCTGGGGCGGGAAAATTCATATTTCTGTGTTTTTAGTGCCCTTTGAAGCATGCCCAACCTTACCAATTCCTGCGAGTTTCGGGCCCGCACTGACCGAAAAAAACCTAGAATTTCGCATGCACCACCCTCGTACTGAGTTTTCAGGTCACTAAAAAATTGACATGGCGCTGCAGCCAACCATGTTGATATTTTGCTGAAAATTTGAGCCAAATGTTGTGACCAGATGAAGACGAAAAAATGGGACATTTTTTTAATCTGCTACTGTAATGTACCGAGCTGAGATCGAAGAAGTACGATGAGCCTGCCGAGTACGGTAAGAAAGTGGTACCATTGGGTACCACTTGAAGGTACTGGTACCATATCGTGGAGAGCCGGCGGTAGGGCGATCAGTAGCGCGAGCTGAGAATACCAAAAACCGCTTGTAGATCCGCTGCTTCTGTCGTTCTAGCAGTCGATACTGTGAGGCATTGGCGGAACGAGCACGAGATCGACGAAGACGCGTGCTCAGATAGTCTGGAGCTCGCTGTAGCAGCGGAGATACGCACAGACGCGAGCCACTTCTGGGTGTGCTGGCGGAAACAAGACAAAGCGACTTCCGAACGATGTTGTTTTCCGACTCCGCAGACATCGACAGCAGCTTCGGCAATGGCCGTCGACATCGTTGAGCGGAAATTGGTCGACTAGAGTTGTGAACACAACTTCCGACGCTCCAACGATGCTTTGTTTTTGTAGGGTTGGAAAAAAAGTTTTGTTTATGAAAATTTTTTCATTTTTTCCGTGCATCAAACTTGTAGGCATCGGAAAACGGGATTTAAATACAAAATCTATTTCACGTTGTTCAGACAATGTTGAAAATTGTTGCAGCAACCAACGCCCTTAAAACCTGTTGCACAGGCTTAGAATAGACACGTGAACACCCAAGTAGGCATGTACAAAATTTGCTTATGTACGAGGACTCGGTGTTGCATTTTGGACCTACAGCTGACAGCCGAAACAACTTCGGCAAGCCCATTTCTGTGACAAACATGAAACTTGACGACCCGACCCTATGAGCACTGAACAACTTCGCGGCATGAACCTCTATCCAAGGCGAGACAAATAAAATGCGGTGAACACTCGATCTTTTTCGTCGGAAATAGATCTGCGTCTTGATCAGATCACCGCTGTGAACGCGCACTGCTTGCAAAGCAGACGAGCTTCTCATATGTATACGAGATTAAGCAACAATCCAAAACCGGTTCGATGCAAAATTTCGGGGTCCGCGAATTTCGGCAACTTGAATTACACGTTAATAAGCCGAAAGGCTTTTATACTTCAATTTCTGCCACGTGGAGCACAGACATACAAACCTACCAACACCGCAATTTACAGACAGGCATAACGCCGTTTGGGTACCGGTACCTAGAGGCGTGAGTGTTTCGAAATACCCATAAGGTACCGTAAACCGGCGTTGAGACACGAACTCTTCAGAATTCGTGATGAGATTCCGGTAGGTTTACGAGTCGATAAAGTGCCGCGTGGCAGAGTGAGGCCGGCGAGCTGACAAATGTGACTTGACTGCAACCTGAAACACGAATACACGGGCAAGTATAATGGTAACGTCGCAAACATGACACGTGTCTCGAAAATCATGGTAATTTTCGCCGTACCGTTAACTCTACAACTAGACTTGGACAGACCGAGAAGAATGCCGAATTGGCGGTAAGAATGAGAAGAGGTTGGCAAGAAAATACAGGTGACCTATCAATCTATCATCGGCTTCGTCATCCACGTGGAAACTTTAAAAATGTTTGTCGTAAACTTTACGTTGGTTAGTCAAAATTGCGCTCAAACTTGGGTCGAAATTTTGCTCTCCGAGTTTAGTCGGAAATTCACCTCCTTCACCAGTCACTTTATAAAAATGGTAGGATCCAAAATCTGACAGTAACAAAGCCAAAAATTCCCGTTTGAAAATTCTTTTCGCTAACAAATTTTCTTACCAAACATACTAACTGATAAGGCGAAAAACGCTACAACGCACTGATAATGACTAAATTATTCGTACTTTTGAATTGCCGCTTCTAGAACCTACTAGTCAAAACTTTTTGTGGGTCACCGCGCCTTCAAATTGTCGCCTACTACTTCCCGAAAATTCTGACAATTTCGCCAACAAAAATTTTAAATCGCTGACAGTACCGTAAACATGTTGAAACTGTAGAACTACAGTACCTAAACTTCAGTGAATATGCGCGTTGTGCCGGCGCAATTTTGGACCCAACAAAGTTATGCTAGACTTGTGGCACGGACAATTGTAGTGTTCTCTCGTGTCGTGCGTTGACACTCGGTAGATTCTTGCCCCAAAATATTGGTCGCTTTTCTTAAGCCAAAATTTTTTTTCAAAAGCTGTGTTTGTAATATGGGCAGATTTGCACCTAAAGCAATAGCAGCCACGTGGACAAGTGAAAACATGACACTGGCTTATGTGTTGGAAACGTAACTTGAAAGAAGATTAATGGTGATATGATAGGCTGATTTTAATAAAGCAGCTGGAACGAAAACTGAATGACAGGCTAAATCGTGCACTATATAGATGGACCTTCCCTTGAGGGGAGACATTTGCCGGCTTTCAGACAGCATTTGTCCATTTCATGCAAACAAACAATAATGTCAGGAGAAAAGCAAAACCCAACCGACCAGTCTTCAACATGCGTGCAGTGCCATGTCAGCATTTCTTCTGACAGATGTCACAGGCAAGCAGTCTCTCCGGTGACACTTTGAGATTGTCTGCAGTCATAAACTTCTCACTTACATCACCCCACTCGTTCTCCACCACCCTGGGCACAGCCGGGGTGCCAACAGACGGCAATGCATAAGCCTGGACTTGAAGGCCTGAGTGCACTCCAGCCCACCATGTGACAAAGCAAATCATTACAGCTGCTTTCTCTTTCACTGCTTCAAGATAACTGCTCCAAAATCGCCTGGGAAATAAATTGTAGTACTGGTCCGGTTAAAGTTCAAGAGGTAACAATTTTACAGAGCCTGAGACAAACTAAAACAAATACGGCCTGGTGAGCAATTTCAGCTACATACTTAGGGGTTGGGGGTTGCCCCCTGAGCAACACCGGGAACTGTGACCCCGAAATTAGCTGTGGCTCAACAAACTGGTTCTCAGAAATCACTAGTTTTGCCAAAAATTGCCTCTGGCCCGAAACTGCTGATATTTAAGAGAAATCGGTTTTTTTGGAAGTCCTTTTCTCATTTTTAGCTTGTTTAACTCTACAACACTACTGGCCATAGTGTTTCTGAAAAAGAGATGGTAAAAACACTACGACGTTTTGGACTTTTGAAATTTTGAATTTCTGAATTTTGAAAAACCTACCCTCCCAGGTCGGCTTGGAGACCAACAGCCGTATAAGAAATGAAGTAGGGTATTCAATAGCAGCAAATCTTGACACGTGCTCTAACCGAGCACACGGCGAATATAGAGGCATATGAAGAAGCTGTACCATTTGGAAACAGTGATGCAAATCGGCATACCTATGATAGCTGTCATGGATTTCTGGCCTTTGTGGCCTCAGGCAATCACAGACAAGCAATTCTTCAACATGCACTTGCTGGTTCTGTGCAGAATCAGCTCACCGTCATCCCTTTCACACACAAATGACAGTTATTATTGTTCGTCATCTGCTGTGGGTCTATTACCGCTTCATGCGAGCACTCAAAATCAGATCTGAAATAAGCTCTTTTCAGTATACATTTTCTAGGAGTTTCTTATCTAATCAAATGTCGATATCATGATTGCCGATGACGTTTCAAAACGAGAAAATCCGTTCTCCATCCGGCACATAGAAATGGCTACTATGAAAACGAAGACTGAATTATTCAGTTTTCCGTATTTTTGGAATTTTGATCCTGATACATCACCAAAACCCCGACTCCACCACCCGTCAAAATTGGAGCACCTGGAGCTGAATTACGGTAGATGTTTCAATGTATTTTGTTTAGTCAAATATGGAAAAACTTGCATTTCGGCTGCGGCAAATTGGTAAATTTTCATTTTCCGGAAATCTGATGAAAAATTAGTAAAAGGGATCCGATTTGCCGACAAAATCAAGCTTTTTGGCAATTTGTTAAAAATGAGCCGAAATTTTGGAAAAATGCAACACTAATAGACAGACTTTCTGCAATTTTTCGAATTAGGCAAGACTCCCGCCAGATTTTTGAACACATCCGATTTGGCAGTGACGACGAGATTTTTGCGACTGTAATTCCGAACTTTAAAAAACTGCAAAATCGCGCACTTTTTGGTGGAACAGTTTTGAACAGACAGGTTCCAGACGCAGCTGCTCCCCTTTAAACGATGACTGTCTACATGGAAGCTGAAAAGACATGCGAACAGAACATGCCGGTGCCATCTACTATGGGGCCCCATGGTGGTGGACGGCGTGCGGTCAAGTCGGGGAGATTCGAAGAGAAGAGCACTTTGAGACGCATTCGCTGGTCGTCATCTGAAGTCGCTTGACATTACGAAGACGACGTCGGTCAAGCCGACTGGTAAGACGACGTCTGTCTACGTCTGGTGCCTCTACCGGCGTGGCAATAATGCGCTTGCCAGACTGTGGCGTCTCGCCTGCTGCTAAACAATACTGAAACAAAACTTGCTACTATAAATAGAAATAGTACACAAAACTGGCGCAATCGACACGATCTACCCGGAAATTAACGCCGTTTATATTTGCCGACATTTTATTGACGCGATCCCCTCTGTCTTCGAAGACGCTGTGAATTCTGCAACCGACCCCACCCACCCACCATAGTCGATTTTTGTTTTTGTTCCTGGCCGTACCCGCCGCCGTGGGGCCCCTTTAATTTTCAGATTTAGACTACCCCAACCCATTTTCGGACCCGTAACATGGTACCACTGCAAACACCATACGCAGAAACCTCCCGCAGATGCGGAGTACTGTGAGCCGCAATCCAGCCTTATTTTTCCCGTGACGTTCGACCGGCAGCGTTAGCGTGGTGCCTACCTCTGGAAGTGCGGAGCTGGTATTGGGGTTTTCGATTGGGGTTTTATCCCCACAGCAGTGTAAAAATGGACACTGGAAAAATGACAAAAAGTATTCAAATAAAAAGTAGTAGAGAATTTCTAACCCAAGTCGTGACTACAACGACACCCATAATTGTTTCATTCGAAATTTGTCAAATAAAATAAAATGCCAAGATATGATACAGATGTTAAGGATAATAGGTACATAAAAATACTGGATACCGAGATAGTATTTTGAGCTAAAAAATACCGGATTATCCGATATAGAGACACTGCTACTATGCCGGAATACGCGGCTGTTGCAGATATTCTGGTGGAATTGTTGGCCACTTCCAACATTGATATTATTGTTATTTATTAATCTTCAATTTTGCACTTGTCTGAAAACACTCAACCGTACCAACTTTCAGCAACGTGGGACATTCTTGGTCTTCGAACGAAATTCGAAAGCCACTCTTCTTTCTTTCTTTTCGCTCTTCCTCCTCCTTCCCCTCTGACTTTACGAGGACAATAGGTAGGTACTCCGGTAGCAACTTTGTTTAAAGGTATTCCGAATGTTAGCTGTCGATCTAGTCTATTATTTTGCACATCCATACTGCATGTTGATCGCTGGGAGCACCTCTCGAATTGAAGATTTTCGGTGGGGAAGGGGGAAGATCACTCGGCTTCAAATTTTGAACCCGACTGAATGTGTCAAGCGACTGCTGGCTTCCGACATCAAAATCTAATTTTTTAAATGCCTGTAGAAGTTCTACCCCAGATGCGTTTCGACATTGATGGTCAAATCGATAAACGGCCACGAGTCAGGTTGCATCGAACGGATGTGAAATACCGTAATGCACTTGTAAAACGTGCACTTAAAATTGCAAATCTTTAACAAATATGACCATAACTCATTGTCGAAACTGTACTATTGACTTGTACATTATTGGTACATTGTTACATCCGCAACCAATTACTGCATGCTCCGGAAAAAAACCATCATATCGACTACTCATCGTTGTCGGCGGTTGCCCAAAACGTCATGCGTCCCCGAGTCCGCCGACCAAATATTACACATTTCGGTAGATATGACGATTAGCTATCGATTAAGCATAAATAACAATATTCATTTGGAAACTGACAGTATTGCCACAATTTGAAAATCTCACTATGAAAAAAATTGAAAAAGAAGTTTTTTCGGTCATCTTTTGAAGACTAGCTATCCAGTACGCATGTGGTGGATTTTACCTTAGATACTGTTTTCGGCATTTGAATCGCTGAGCAACAAATTAAAAAATAAAAGAATGAAAAACGCGCGATTTCGTCCCAAAACAATCGTAGCGCTGAGTCCTCCCGTGTCTCCCCACGAACATGTGGAGCTAGATATGACGGCTTGCAAGGACAGTGGCCTCTTTAAACAAGTGGCCAAAAATGCACTCAAAGCAATCGGCACGAAATTGATCTCCTGGCGTCTTTGGGAGAAAGCAGAGTTGCGTCTCTCCCGGTCAAAGTGGCCGATGCCCGACAAAGTGGTCCAATCACAACTGGAATTTTTCGGCTCTCCCAAACTGGCAATGTGAAACAGAACATGACCTAACGTAAAGCCGGATTCGGATTAACTTCGATTTGTTGACAGAATGGTGAGAAGAAAATGTGAAGGGCAGATGATGAAGACGAGAAGAGTGGTTATGAAGGAAGAAGGTTGAAGGAAGGAAGAAATAGTAACAACTTCGTAATATTCGACCATTTACTGTAGTGTTCACAGTAGTTAATATTGAAATACTCGGCCAACAATCCATTAAGCGTCAATTATTGATTAGGAAATAAATGTGTCTATTATTTTTTGGAATCACCAACATAGTTGAACAAATAATCCGCATCCCAACACCACAGACCTTGAAGAACCAAGTACAGAGGTTGCCATTGACAAGATTGGTGTAGCCAGGCCAAGAGTATGGTGAGTGACTGAACTAGTGCCCCAATACAGCAAGCAACAGGTTATAAAGCAACCGTTGAAAAAAACGTTGCCAATTTAAATGCGACCCCTTGGAGAGAAATCTTGCTACAGAGAGGAAGACAGATCAGTGTTGAGCAGAGTTAACATCTGATAATAAATCTATACATAGCATGAAGAAAGCTGTGAGAAAGACACAGGCGACAACGTGGTGACTTCTCGTGGTAATTTCGGCAAGAATTCCCGAAGCAGACATAAAAAACAGTTTCTTGTTGTGCACATAGCATCAGAGAAAATTAGACGCTAAAATTTCTGTTACCTCTCTTCTTAGACAACTCTGTACAATCTGAAAACAAGGTAATCCGTGCAATAAAACAAGCAACATGAATCTGTGGGCAGCAGCTAAATTTCCAATGTTTGGAGATAAATTACTTCATCATCTACCGAAATTTTCATGCCTGCATTTCTTCTTGTCTCAGAACCTTGAACATGAACTTCTGAAGCTTGGCCAGGTCTCTCCGACAAGTATACTCTGTGATAGATTACCACCTGCATTTCTTGTTCCCAAGGAACACTGAATCTACTACCCCGTGAATAGCAAAATAAACTGGAACTACTTACAAATCTTCCACTACAAAAACTCTGAAAAACACGTCTGCACCAACACCAGCAGTCTTCAAAAATAAATGGGCACTACAATTGTTGGAACATTCGTAAACGTCATAAAATATCTAACAGACAGCTAGAACACAGTGCTAATACTACCACCTGCTTGGAAATAGCATAAATGTGATCTAGTCTCGGCCACACCAGTAAGACTGTCCCTCTAAATGGTACTGGTATAGTACACAAAAAAATACTGGCAAAAAATAATTTTAGATGAGGACTTGATGAACACCTGAAAACAGAAATAGTCAGAAAAAATGGCACACAGTTGTTCATACCAAAAAAAAAGCCTTGATTTCATTGAAACAAAACTATAAACGTAGTTGAAAAAGGCTTCCTGTGCTTGTCGGCCGAGAAACAAATATATCATCAGTTTCACACAAATGTATCTCATTGTGGTAACATTTTCCCTTCATGGTCATAGGCATAATTAAAGGGGACACCAAAGGAAGAATTAAATAAAGCCAAAAAAAGTCCGGTTTTACTACATTTTCATTAAAATAAGTATTCTGCTCATTTTACCCATATACCATAATCAAGCATATCAAATTTTTCAATACCAAAACCCATTCCCTTACGAGAGAGAGGTAGCCGAAGCGCTCGGGGGGAAGATCGAGGGGCTGAGGGCCCACAGGGTAGGTGATACAGAGTATCCTCCGGGAGGGGTCGGGAGACATGGATAAATGTACCCCCACGGAAATCCATATGTTTCGTGAAGGGGCTCGCTGCAAATCGCCATGCCTGAAAATGAGATGGAATGATGACCAGAAAAGCCTGTTGCTTGTTCGGTCTCCTGCGGTTTGGTGGACCCTACTGTACAGTAACTGTCCCAGTTGCTGATTTTACTAACAATGTCATGACCTCTTAAAGCAGGGCTTTTATTGGCTGCGTTTGCGAGTCGTCGTGAGTTCATCTCATCGATCCGGCTATGAGGAAGAACTAGACGTATTGGGCGTAACGATCGAATATTTGAAAAACACTGCACTAAAGACGGAGCTACCAATCCCAAAAATTGGCTAACCAACCGTTTTCTGGCGACAGTTGGGATGCGGCCTCCCCACTTGGGTCGGCCCGAATTGTTGCATGTGCCTGTAGGCACGCTCCCGGGATTGGGCCACTTCTACGAAAAGTACATGTACTTTAAGGTTTGGGGGGTTACCCCCGCTGAGCCCCCCCCCCCTCACCCCCCCCCGAGACAGGTTAGGGGACCCCTCCCCCGACCAAAAATACAAGTACCTAGTAGTGGCTCCAGTATTAGCAAACTGGGTCAGAAATCGCAAATTTTTTGGCCTAAAATTCACTTGAAAACCTTTGAAAGCCTTGACTTTTGGGGTTACCACTGGCAAAGATGTTCAGAAAAATCGGTGTTTTGGAAGCTCTTTGTCATTTTTTGCTTGTTTTTAGCTTTAAAACGCTATTTGGCAGCTTAAAATGGCGATTTTTAGCGTCCTTACTGAAAAAAACGTGCTAAACGCTTGGATTTCTAAGGCGTTTCGGAGCTCCTTTTTTTTTGGGACCCACGATTTAATTTACCCCCCCCCTCGACCCCCCACCTGAGAGAAAACCCCCCCCCTCCCCCCAGGTCGGCCCGGAGCTGTTACATGTATGCATAATTATTATTATTATTTGCTAACCTTACTGGTCACCGACAGCATAGTGTGCGATCGCGACATTGGGTGAAAACAGGGCGCGCCTCAGGACGTGGCAGAGACGAGACCTGACCCTAAGCGGAAGAAGGTGAAACCCTCGCGGTCAGCGAAATGTGACTAGCGGATTCTGGGGCACCGAGTGGCAGCCCAGCTTGACTGAAAGGAGTTGGGCTGAAGAGCTGAGAGACAATCAAATGCGTCGAGACGGGACAAGTGTGTGATAATTATGTGGCCAGCATTTCTGGATGCTTGTCTGACGGTTACATTGGAATTTCAGGCAATCTAATATACTGTTCTGTATTAGCGTGTATGCAAGGAGTCTGACTTAAGCTTAGCAACTGTTTCTGTGGCAACCGCAAATCTCAATTGATTTGAATGAATCCTTTTTTAAATGAGAAGGAACCAAAGGAAATTCTTAAAGATTGCAGGAACGATCGTACTCTGTAGTTCTGAGATATTGGCTCTGCAAAAATTGAAAACCGAGTGATTTTGGCAGTGAACAAGACGACAAATATTCACATTCCCACTTTTGTAATAAAACCCACTGCTGCCATTTGCTATTGGAGTCACTCGTATTTTGTAAGCTCGGTTTACTTCAACAGTGAAAATGTGCTTGAAGAATTCAACTTCTGCTTCCATGAAGTGCAATGGAATTCATCTTTGCAAATGTTTCGACTTTTGAGAGCAAATATCTCAGAATAGTTCAATAAAAATTTCCATAATCTTTTGAAAATTTATCAATCTTGCATTCAAGTCAGTTGAGCAAGTAAGAACATCTCTTGTTCAATGCCAAAATTGTTTTAACTTTGAGGGCAAATATTTTAGAATAAGCATTTGGAGTTGTGACCAAAATAATTTATCTTTCCTTTAAAAAAGTATTGATTCAAATTTGAATGCAGTTGTTGCAGCAAAAGTCTAACAGGTATTTTGGCGGACCCTGCTGGACGTGCAACACCCCACTGAAACTGGTGAAGGTGCGAGCGCAGATTCTGAGGGAGACGCAGTTCCACTGTTCGGCTGGCATCATACAACAGAGCGCTTATAAACTGGTCTGCTGCAAACTTGGCACCTTCACATAGCTTTTGCCCTCACTCCCTGCAGTCGGTGCAGAGTTTGGGCGACTCAAATGACCGAACGGTGGTGAAAACGAAGAAATTGGTAAATTCCACCCCACAGACAGTCAGAAATTCCCAGATCATGATAGGCCTACGTGCTGGGGTCTGCCCCCATCCGGCAAGACCACCAACAACCCATGG
>JASANB010007037.1:0-65559 GCA_030248155.1 Sabatieria punctata
TTTCTAGACAGGGGATATTTGTGCTCAAAAAACGCTCAAAAATCGAAAAAATCGCATTTTTTCTGTTAAAAAATGTAAAAAATCGCTAATTTCGGCTGAAATACAACGTAACAGAGTTGTATTATTGTTTTTAGTAATAATCGTAGTTTTTCTAACATTTGTTATTTGGTGTCTGGTCATGGAAAAATTTGATAGCATCAGAAACATCTCGCCGCCAAACGCCAGTACTTTTCGCAACACTCTTTTGAAGATAGGTCTTCTGACTTCATATATTACTATTTAAACCGGAAATTTACCCAATCAATACCGTATATTTTTCTGACTTTGGTCATGGAAAAGGTAAAAAAATCATTAATTTGTTCAATTAATTATTTGGGAACTTTTTGATCATACATGGTACAGGAGGTTCGGGGGGCTTCCCCCCACCCGACGTAGGCCACAGCCCCCCGATGGAAACCTACCCCCTGACCTGAGACGGTATTACCGACGACCCCTCCGATTTTTCCAGCAAGGATGTGTTTGAGCATTTTTTGCAAATTTAGACACCAAAAATCTAAAAATTTCCAGTGAAACAGAACTTTTTAGGTGCTTTTCAGCCAAAATAGCGATTTTTCCACGATTTTTTGACCAATTAGTGCGATTTGGTTTATTTTTGGGGTTTTTTTACCCACCCCTCCCATCCAAAAATTTGGGCCAGACGCCCCGGGAGATGGCATACCCCAAACCCCCTCCCCCATTCGGCGGATCACCTATTACATGTATATTTTTGACTATGGAAGCTCCAATAGCGGACATTTTTGTGGTGTTCGTCCTGTTTAAGCGTTAGTAAATATTATGAATCGGACATTTATTAATAGGTATAAGTAATTTAATAACCAGACAAAAGATCTCAGAATTTTAAAGCTCCCATAGTCAAAACGTCTATTTCTGATATCCAGAGACCGTAACACTTGTTTTCAGCAGTCAGGCAGCGGCAGCGACACTGGCAAGTGACACTAGTTGATCGGTCGGCACATTGGTAGTCTGTGTTTATCTAGTATTTTTCTTACAATAGTAACGATAACTCGGTGCGCACGTGATCACTTGAATTCGTATGCTTATAAAAGATGTACTGCAGTTTATGACCAATACGTTTGTTTCCGGTATATTGATATGCTGGTGACGCAGCGTGCGTCCAGGCGGCCGCAATACAAACAGGACAGAGCAACAGTTTTATTAGCAAGTACAGCAAGCAGTATGAACTGATAGAAGATCTGGGAGCACTGACCTAGGCCAACTAATTACTCAGTCCTGTAGCGATAATACATACTGCACATCCTACACGCACTACGCAACTAGACGCCAGACATTTATTCATAATAAGCGCTAAACACATACAGTACATTAGACAGCTGGAAGCATAAATGGGTTGGAAAAATCGGGGTGCCAGAAAACAACAACCTCCTTAGGTAACAAGCCCAAATTTTCGGAGTCTCGAGGTATATGCTATTTCAGATAGGGGTAGAGGTCGGATTAATACTACCTCGATAATAGGATAATAGTAAGTCAGCGGTTAATAGCTAGTAGTTAACTAAATAGGTCTAAAAGGGTGGCTGAGTGCAAAAAATTGAATTTTCGAGAAAGTCTTACTATAAGGATGGCGGCTCATTTTCGTATGGCGCATTAGTCCGGACCGTAGATTGATCGCTATTACGGATCGTGCGCTGCATCACTGTAGTAAATTACATAAAACTCGTTAAGCTTACGTCGGTGTAGAATTGCATGCTAATAATGCAATAAACGTCTTTATCTTGCACACGAATATGGGGTTATACTCCAAAAATTAGCTGCAATCGTAATGTTGTACTGGTCGCCTTCTTACGGGTATTTCTGGTCGGGTCGCTCGCTTGCCTGAAACTCTTTTATTAGATGTGTGTAAATTTGGTTAGCGCTTACAACTGATACGTTTTTCATTGATGTCCGTCTCCGCGTCCATGAGGCATTGCTCGTTTTCATGAGTCAGGTCTCCTCAACACTGTATATGACGTCGTTCACAACGGTGGTCGCCACCTCCAAATGGTCGCCGACGTGCTCTAGCGGTATCCCCATGAGGAGAGCAATCGGGAAGCCACTCAGTCTAAAGGCCGCAGAAAGAATACAAAAATAATCCGGGAGGGGGGGTAGGTGGGGGAGGGGTATGGCCGGCCGAGAGGGAGGGGTATAACCCCCTTACCCCCCGGCCCATGTATGTAGCGATCGACCGGAATTCCGGTTCCGGTTCCGGTTCCGGCCGGAACTGGCGGTTCCGGTTCCGGTCCGGTTCCGGTGAAAAAGGGTACCGGAACCGGAACTTTTTCATTCACTATTTTCGATGGATATTCAGTTACATCAAGTATTATTGCGTCTGTTTAATAAAGTGCGCAGCTCAGTGGGGGCAGTAGAATTTGCATGAATGGGGAGAAATTATGCAGTTTTCCATGTTATGCATCATTAGAAGTGCCTCTAAAGACAATTTTCGGTGAAATTATGCAGTTACAGGCAGTGTTTAGAGCTGTATTGTCGTTTTCGAACAGGTTTCTCAACTGACTTAAGGTGCAAAAGTGGAAAATTTGTTGTAAGTATCTGTACTAGCATGCTGGACCCATTTAAGACGATTTTCAAAAAAAAAATTTTTTTTTAATTTTTTAAAAAAAAGCAAAAATTTTTGGCCTTCAAAAAAAATTTTTTTTAACAACTGTGCCTTTAAGGCAGCTAAAAACATCTCCGAAGGTGACAGATCAAAGCTGAAACCTGAAAATGTTGAAAAGCTTCTCTTTCTGAAGCACAATTTGCGTGCTCTTGACTACTGTTATTGAAAAGTCTGTATTCTGTTGTTGATTTGAACTTCTGCTGATGTTTATAACAGGAATTTGTACACGACGTGCCTATAAATACGTTTTTATAAATTTTGGACCAAATATTGAAAAAGTTCCGGTTCCGGTTCCGGTTCCGGCCGGAACTGGGTGGTTCCGGTTCCGGTTCCGGCGAAAATTTTGGTTCCGGTCGATCGCTACATGTATGCCACTGCCTGTAAAACCTCTTTTTACCCAAATTTTAGCCCAAATTAGCGATTTTTGACGATTTTTTTGCCGAAGTAATGCTATCTTTTGCGCTTTTTGAGAGTTTCTAGTGCCCAACTCCCCTCCCTAGAACTTGGACTCGGACCCCCAGGTCGGCGTCAGACCCCCCAACCCCTTCAGCAGATGGCCTGTTTTAGATGTGTATGACGTCTGGCAGGCAGAGTCTAGAAATTTGACGACTTACACCGAAGAACTTGAGCATTCTGATGCCCAATAACAACCACTCTATTCTAAGTAAAATAAAATAAACCAATTAGTACCTACCTGCCTACCAACCTACTTACCTAGCTACCTACCTAGCCACCATACATGTACTAGGGGGGGTTGGGGGTTACCCCCCTGCTGGAAAGGCCAAACCCCCACCCCCTCACCCCCCGAGACAGGTTAAGGGACCCCTCCCCCCGACCAAAAAATACAAGTGGTGGTAGTGGCTCAAGTATTAACAAACTGGGTCAGAAATCACTAATTTTTAGCCTAAAATTCACTTGAAAAGCCTTTGGAAACCGAATTTGGCGTTTCCACTACTGATATTTAAGAAAAATCGGTGTTTTTGGAAGCTCTTTTTGTCATTTTTTGCTTGTTTTTAGCTTTAAAACGCTATTTGGCAGCTTAAAATAGCGATTTTTAGCGTCCTTACTGAAAAAAAACGTGCTAAAAACGCATTTCTAGGCGTTTTGGAACTTTTTAAAATTTGGGACCCCCCACCTGGGCGAAACCCCCCTCGACCCCCCACCTGAGGAACCCCCCCCTACCCCCTCGCCCCAGGTCGGCCTGGAGCTGTTATATGTATGCTAGCCACCTATCTATTTACCTAGCCACCTACCTAGCTACCTACCGAGCTACCTACAGCTCCGGGCCGACCTGGGGGAGGGGGGTAGGGGGGTTTTTCCTCAGGTGGGGGGTCGAGGGGGGGTTTCGCCCAGGTGGGGGTCCCAAATTTCGAATAGCTCCAAAACGCCTAGAAATGCGTTTTTAGCACGTTTTTTTCAGTAAGGACGGTAAAAATCGCTATTTTAAGCTGCCAAATAGCGTTTTAAAGCTAAAAACAAGCAAATAATGACAAAAAAGAGCTTCCAAAAACACCGAATTTTCTTAAATATCAGCATTGGAAACGCCAAATTCGGTTTCCAAAGGCTTTTCAAGTGAATTTTAGGCTAAAAATTAGTGATTTCTGACCCAGTTTGTTAATACTGGAGCCACTACTACTAGTACTTGTATTTTTTGGTCGGGGGGAGGGGGTCCCTTAACCTGTCTCGGGGGGTGAGGGGTTTTTTGCCTTTCCAGCAGGGGGGTAACCCCCCAAACCCCCTAGTACATGTATGCACCTACCTACCTAGCCTAGTGGGGTGTGGGGGTTACCCGGAATTTCTCAAACTAAAATACCGTATAGTTACCAACTTCGAAGCCGGGCAACTTAGTGATGAAGCAGAGGGAAACCTACATACGCAACAAGATACTCAGATAGGCCAGGGGTCTGGGGCTACGATCTCTCAAACTAAAATACCGTATAGTTACCTATTTCGAAGTCGGTAACAAAATGATGACGCACCTACTGAGGTCGGCACATAGCTATCTATTTCTCGAGATGGGCACCTAAATAAAAACTTGCAGCAGAGCTCGAATGGCTAATTATCGAAGAAAGTATAAAATTACCTACCTGCCTACTTTCCTACCTAGCCACCTACCACTGCGCCTACCAAGGGCACAACCTACTTAGTTCGTATCAAACAGAATGACTGCCTACAGCAACTACCGATCCACCCACCGAGTAACATTTTTGGCAAGCTCTAAACCATATACAGCAAATAGTGAAAAGGAATTATTTCTTTTCTTTTCTTTTTTTGTTGTTTTAGTTTCCCGATTTCCGATTAGAAACGGAAACAATTGTCGGGTAAGTGCACCCGATTTTCGCCTAACCAAATTCCCGATTTTCGCATTTCAGCCGTTTCCGATAACAAATTTCTATTCGGGAAATGATTGTCGGGAATTTTTCATTGTCGGGAAATTTCATTTAGAGAATTATGCGAAAACTCCATATGGCGTCGGTAGGTTACAAGGGGATAATGAAAAATAAGCAAAAACCCTTGATTTTAGTAAAAAATCGGACTTTTTTGCTTACCACCCCCTCACCCCCCTCAGGCGCTCCTACCCCCCTCAGCCCCCTCAGGAATTGAAAATTCTACCCCCCTCAGCCGAAATGCTAGCCCATGTCTGGTTCAGACGATGATAAATGTTTTCCACACGAGTCTGAATACACCTTCACTGGCCCGCCAGTTCTACTGACGTACATAGGCAACGTGCGGTTACAGCTGTTTTACATAGCAAGCAAATACACACACACAGTGGCGCGCTCCATAGGAGCTCCCGGCACTCAAAACCCCGCCCAACGGCTCATAACGGCCGTGGATCGATTGCGCGGTCGGCTGGTGCAAATGGCTTGTTTACTAATGCGCCGGACCTGGCACAGCGCCCAAATTGGCTCCCTCGCTGCTGGCTCGATTAATTAGCAGCTGCTCGGCCGGCCAATCCCATTGATAGGCAGGCGTGCAAGTTTAATCGATACAGTGCCGGCCTTTAGCGTTAGAGCGCGCCACTGTGCGTCACAGGCAGTCCTTTGTCATGTCAAGTCAACAAGGTCATCACATAGGCATTGTTAACTTCCTGGAGTGACATGTGCTGAAAGCAAAATTTGCATGATCAACAATGACCACAGGTCTTCTGGCAACTGGCATCAATGAATTTGTTGCGGTTGCAGAAAACTTTGTGAATGGCGCAGTAGGGCGAAATATCATGGCAAACTTCACCTGCAACCAAACAACTAAACAGCATTCAAAGATACTTAATACAGGGTGGTGTGTCGACCCGTTGAAGTGCACAATTATTGGTTTTAGTGGCACACCTATTGAAAATTTTAACAGTAAAAATGCTGAGGTTGTGTCCATGTTGTGATAAAGTTTCACAGAAATTGATTGATGAGGAGAATAGTTACAGCAAGATGAAACCAGGGATAGAAAATCAGTACCCTTAGAGTGTCCACTGCATCTGTGACAGGTTTTGACGCAATACTTTCTAACAATAGGGTTGGAGCAGAAGCGTTTCCAGTGGCCGCAAGTAGGCTTGGCATCTTTGCATCCTGGATCCTGCGTGGTTGTTGCTGTTGTTGTTGGTGATCGTGTGGTTTGTGTTGCTAAAGAAGTGCTGAATTACTCAAGTGGCCCTTTTGACTGCAATAAAACTACAACCGTGGTCATTACTGCACAAGCCACAACTTTTGCGGCAGTTGTTCCTCACTAGAGGACCCAGTATACCGCAACCAGCTCGGACCACTGGACAAAGAAATGATATATCGTAACATTCTAAATCAGACACTATGAGAATACCAGAAATAATCGAACCTACAGTACATACTTCCACAGAGTCCACAGGTTTTTGGACAATGTGCACGCACATGACTAGCTGAAGAACAGAATCCCTTCCATATTCCGCAAGTAACGCTGGTGTCTCTGCAGTTATCCGGGGCATTGGTCTGCTTTGTGTACCTTGTTGTTCTTCGGCTTGTGGTTCTTCGCGTAGTTGTTGTTGGTGGTCTGGTAGATTTTGTAGTTTTCTGGGTTGTGTGTTTTGTAGTCTTCGTGGTTGGGCGAGTGGTGGGCTGGGTCGTTTTCCCAGGCCCTTTCGTTGAACGGGATGTGGTTTTTGTAGTTTTCACTGTGATAGGTGGAGTGGTGGTTGTTGCTGGTGAGGTAGTGGTTGTTGTTGGTGAAGTAGTGGTTGTTGTTGGTGAAGTAGTGGTTGTTGCTGGTGAGGTAGTGGTTGTTGTTGGTGAAGTAGTGGTTGTTGTTGGTGAGGTAGTGGTTGGTGAGGTAGTCGCTGTTGTTGTTGGGGTCGTGGTTGTTGTTGATGAGGTAGTTGTTGTTGTCGGTGGGGTAGTGGTTGAAGTTGTTGCTGTTGATGATGTTGTAGGAGTAGTAGAAGTTGTTGTAGATGAAGTTGTTTTAGTTGTTTGTTTAGGCTCAACACATAAACCATCCTCACAAGCTGCACATTCTGAGCACGGCTGTCCAGGTCTAAAGATTGGTTGTCCGATGCGGTTGCCTCTAAAAACCCATCAATGCAATTATCCACATATCATTCAATTAAAGCAATTTACCCAGGGGCATATTTACACAGTAAAAATTCCAAGTCACCACCACGGCCTGGACATTTGGCGTTGTATCCACATCCAAGATACTTGTTCTCAGCCCAGATCATCTAAATTTTTCAGCTATGAGCTCATTAAAGTCATAAAATTTGAGAACTTGAGTATAGTCCCCCAGTCCGTTTCTGTAATCATAAGGCGACATTTTGCTATAGTCCTTGACATCGGCGTTTTTGACCTGGTTAAACCACTTCATAACGATCTGAACATAGCTGTATTTGTCTTTGCTCGCTCCTAGGTTCTCAGCTGCTTCAGGTGAACCTATATTTATCGATTTATAGGCAAAAGATTAATGGTGAAAAAGGTCGTTTTCTCACTTCCTTTGAATGTACACTTCATGACATGAGCTTCTGCTTCTGATGCTAGTTTCTGGTCCCAGACCTACAAACGCCGAGTAACAAAAAGAAAGAAAGAAAGAAAGAAAGAAAGAAAGAAAGAAAGAAAGAAAGAAAGAAAGAAAGAAAGAAAGAAAGAAAGAAAGAAAGAAAGAAAGAAAGAAAGAAAGAAAGAAAGAAAGAAAGAAAGAAAGAAAGAAAGAAAGAAAGAAAGAAAGAAAGAAAGAAAGAAAGAAAGAAAGAAAGAAAGAAAGAAAGAAAGAAAGAAAGAAAGAAAGAAAGAAAGAAAGAAAGAAAGAAAGAAAGAAAGAAAGAAAGAAAGAAAGAAAGAAAGAAAGAAAGAAAGAAAGAAAGAAAGAAAGAACTTACTAATTTGTTCATGTTACTTGCTGATGGTACTTTATTCACTTCACCCTTAGCCACTAATTGTCGTAAGTCATTGTGCCTCCTCAATACAGCTCGCTGCCAAGCCTCACTTTGTGCTTGGCTGACATCAAGTGCAACGCACAAAAGCAGAACTATAGAATACTTTTGCAAACCCATATCTAATACTACAAAACAATCTGCCCGTTCAAACGCACATTCAGAAGCAGGTACACGATTCAGTTACACTATAGAATATTTGTTTTCTGCAGGTGGATAAAAGGAAAATCATGTCATACATACATCCATCAATCACTGATCAAAATTCGGCGGTAAATCCTTTCCTTTCAAGCAGTAGATCATTGCTTTGCGCATCGATCTGTGTCCCAGAAAGTAGAGCCAAAAGTTGGCCAGTCCATTAAGATTGCGGAACACTGCAGTCAAGGTGTTGTCGATTCTCATTTCAAACCAAGCACGCAACATCAAGGGGATTATGAAAAAAATGAAGGTGAAAAACGTACTGACCCCCATTATCTTAACCAACTTCCGCTGCTTACTAGACGAAGTGCTTGCAGCACTGATTTGGCCACCAGCCACTGTATTTGCCCGAAACCCATAGACTAGTGGAATGCACACGTACAAAAGTACAGAAGTAAGTCCAGCCAATGCTTGAGTGAGACTGTAGAACCTACTGAATGCGCCTACGACAAGAGCCAAAGGACAGGTTGAGGGCATTGGCATTCCTATTCGCCTTCCAGCCATTGCAATGGTTGCGCAGCTCAAACAGAATGCAGAAACGAAACAGGACACAATCATCACTTTGGCATAGTTGACTGTAAACTTGAAGTACTGAATTGGTGCAGCTACTGAGAGAAGGCGGTCCAGACTCACACAAACCAGCATGAAACAGTTGCTGGGGTTGCCCAGCGCCAATATGATGAAATGTGGAGTGATGCAGTGTGACTGTTGAAAGGGAACTAGAAGCCACAAGCCGAGAAAGAAAAATCCTAGGGACGACAGACAGTCTGTAAACGCCAGGGCAGCTAAAATTGCAAACTCCTTGCGCGAGTGCACCACTGTGGAACGGAGAAATGTGAGCACGACGATGAAGTTGAGCAGAAATGTGAGCAGTGACTGAAAGCAAAGGAAAACAGCGACAGAGATTTGGTATAAGTCGGTTGTTCGGTTGACCACAGTCATGAAGCTTGGTTAGCTGAGTTTGGTTCGACTTGACTTCAACACAGATTCGTGCCTATATGAACAAAAGAAGGCTTTTGGAGAGATTGGCGTGATTCTGCTGAAGGCGTTTTTGCATTAGCTTTACATAGCAACGAACCTAACCATTTATTAATTAGCACAAGCCACACGTCTTAGGACAGCGTCTTCTCAATCGTAGATGAGATTTACAGCGTTTTCTTTTACTTTTACAGTTTCTTCTTTTGTCTTTACACAAGCCTAAACTGCTTTTTGTTACAACAGAGAGTTTAAACAGCGCAAAAGCTTACTTCCCAGTTTATGATGTCCAATTCTTCCTTTCTGCTTCTTGACAAGCTTTTGTTTAACTAGAAAATGACAGGAATTAGAATCAGCTTCAACAGCAGAGTTCCGTTAATGTTATTAGTGCTGCTATTTTGTCCTATGTTTAGGCATACATGTAACAGACCCGTGGGGGAGGGGGTTTTCTGTCAGGTGGGGGGTCGAGGGGTCTTCGTCCAGAGGTGGGTCCAAAATTTCGAAAAACTCCGGAATGCCTTAAAATGCGCTTTAGCACGTTTTTCTCAGTAAAGAGGTAAGAATCGCTATTTTAAGCTGCCAAATAGCGTTTTAGAGCTAAAAACTAGCAAAAAACGAAAAAAAGAACACCGAAGCAACAGTGGAAACGTCAAATACGGCTTCGAAAAGTATTTCAAGCGAATTTTAAGCTAATAATTAGTGATTTGTGCTGAGTCAGTTTGTTAGTACTGGAGCCGCTACTACAGTAGTAGTACTTGTATTTTTAGGTCTGGGGGAGTTCCTAAACTGTCTCGCGTGAGGCAGGGTAAGGGGTTTGGCATTTCTAGCTAGGTGGTAACCGAAAACCCCCTAGTATGCATTCAAGACCTTACCAGTGCCTACTGTTGTTTGTGTATACACATACACATTTACCATACGCAAAAATACACATTGTTTTTTCAATGTGTATACACATACACATCAGTGTTGTGCCGGTTGAATTTAGTTAGTTATTTACTAAGTAAAAACATTAGTTAGTTAGTTAGTTACTAACTTTTACTAACTAATCTCAGATTTCGCTTGACTAAACTCAACTCAAACTAAACTAATTTTCAGGAAATTACTAAGTAAAAAATCGAGTTACTTAGTTACGAGTTTAGTAACATTCAGTTTAGTTACAGGGTTAAAGATAGACGCTTTGGCCATAGGTATCTAGTTTGGAGCCTAAATTTTCAAAAATTCTGGGGTCTCATTCAGGTTCTATTCGATTCTGGGGTCTTCTCTCACAAAGAGGGCACGAGGTTTCATTGGTATTAAACACCAATGCTTGTGCGGAAAAAACAGCATACTTCTTGGCATTCGCAATGGTGTTTTGTATACTGCATACATACGTTCCTATGTACATGTCATCCGCCAAAGGGGGTTGTGAGTATTGAGTCCAGTCAGGGGGATTCAGCCAAAATCGGGGAGGATTGAGCACTAAAAATAGCAAAAAACTGCTTACGGCCCAGCCACTGCTAGAAGTCGCTGCTTTACAAGCAATTTTAGCAATTTTTCTGCCTATACTTGTAAAAATTGGCCCAAAAATTGTGCTTCAGAAAAATCGGAGGGGAAGTCCTCCTGAGCTTCCGATCTGGAGGTTGGCTTTTGCTGGGGTGGGAAAACCCTCGAAACCACCACCGTGTTACTGTACGTACATGCACGACTGCATGAAGAAGTCAGCCTATCTCCACCCTCTTTCCCAATCCATTGATTGAGTAGGAAAACAGATCGCCTAAAATTTGATAAACGATGAGGTAAATAAACATTTGTTTTGTCAACTTATTTGTTTCATTGCTCCTGTCCTGATATGCAGCTTTTTGACAAACTAACGGTCATTTTTCGAAATTTTTATAGAAAATAATGAGAAATACTGTTGTTTTGTGAATATTATGAACCTAATGAGGTCTACAAAGCTAAAACAAATTGGTTAAATGCATTAATGACCTTATTTCTGCTAGTTTATTTTAACTAAACTCATAACTAAGTAACTCGATAATTTTTTACTAACTTACTAAACTCAGAAAGCGAATTTAGTTACTAACTTTTACTTACTAAATTCAAATTTGAAAAGTTGTAACTAACTTTTACTAACTAAATTCGGAAAATTTTCGTTCGGCACAACACTGATACACATACACATACACATTGAAAATTCCGATACAAATACCATACACAAACAGTACTCAAAATGTGTATTTTTGTGTATGTATGTGTATTTTATGAGCAAAAGTCGATGAAATTTCGAGCAGAATCGTAAAATTTCTATGTTTTTTGCTGCAGTAGGAAACAGTAGATATCCTCATAAAGCCTTAAAGTGGCCTAAGTAACTCGATTTCAAAGCTATCCAAGGTTTCAAGCAGCAGACATTGAGAGAGATGATTTTCCTAGCATTTCTGACAGAAAATCTACCAAAAAATTGCATTTTTAGTACAATACACATACACAAATATACACAAAAACACACATTGTTTTGTTGAATGTGTATACACAAATTACCATACACATTTGAAGATAAATGTGTATACACATACACATACACTTACACATACACATACACATACACATACACAAACGGAAAATCCAATACCAAACAACAGTACCAATGCCGTTTCTTTTGCAGTGGCCACAAGTTTCCTGACAACTAGCATCAATAAATTTGTTGCGATTGCAGAATGCTTTGTGAAGAGCACAGTGAACTGAAATGTCTTTGCAGTCTACTCCTGTAATGGTGTTCTTTGTGCTACGGATTTTTGAGAAGCCAAGCTAGACTACAAACCCTTCGAATCAGAATTTCTGTCGCAGTGACCACAGGTCTTAGGACAAAGAGCTTTGACCTTTGGATGTGGACAGTATTGTTTCCAATGACCACAAGTAGACTTTAGATCCATGCAACCGTTGGATGCAGTACTTGTTATTGTTCTTGCTGTTGTTGTGCGTTGAGTAGTTGTATGTGACTCGGCATTTTCTAAGATGTTTAGGAAATTTGCTTTTTGTTAGCATCATACATAATGAACTAAACTGGCTCAGAGGTTATATACTCCAGCTAGAAATGCCAAAACCCCTCAATTCATAACCCATAACCAAGAGATGATAGATTAAGGAGACCTGAATCGAAAATACTAGTAGTTCAACCAGTTACCTAGAAAGAAATCAATAAATTTAAGCTTATACTTTTTTGCTAACGGAATTTAGCATTTTTCTGCTTAAAATTGTGGCTTTTGGCCATATTACTATCGAATCTTGCTTAAAACGCATTTCCATGTGTTCTGGCAAACAAGTAACAGGGAGTCTGGGGTCTTCCCCCGCCTCACTTAGGCCAGACTGGGATTGGGACCCCAAGACCATTTTTTTCGATCCTCTCTGACTTTCCTGGCAGTAATTTTGGAGCAAGTTTTTGCGATTTTTAGAATTTCGCATACTAAAATTGCTAGAATCGCCAGTAAAACAATACGTTTAGCAGTATATGAGCCCAAATTACTGATTTTTGACGATTTTTAGGGAAAAATTGCGATTTTCGAGTGTTTTTGAGTGCCCAACCCCCCTGGAATTTGGGCTCAGACACCCCGGCCGGCGCCAGACCCGTCCAACCCCCTCCCCTTCGCCGGATGGCCTGTTACATATATGCGCTCTGGAGATGTGTTTTAGACCCCTTACTAGGCGAAACCCCTCTTGGAATACAACCGCCCCTACACCTACCCTTATCCGGCCGGACCTGATATTAATTAGGTTGACCCAATTTACCTCCATGGTGGCTGCAATGTCCACAGGTCTTTTGACATCTTTCATCGACAGATGGATTTTGGTTACACTGCCATTTATTCTCTGCACAGTGTATTGAAATATCATGACAAACACCTTCAATTCAACTTCAAGAATAAGCAAGAAACTAGCAATTAATAGCATTGCAATTAAGAATGCCACTTACCACTGCATAGGCCACACATGGCAGGACAATACTTGCGCACAGTTTTGTTGTCTGCACAATATTTCTTGTGCTGCCAACAGTTAAAGGCTAGATCAACACAAGCCGAGGCTGTTGAGCTTCCTTGTGGTGCTGTAGTGTATGGAATCGGTATGTAAGTGACCCAGGTAGCTCTGCTACTAGTAGTCGTGCTAGAATGATGTGTCGTAGTCAAATGCGTTGTACTGCCAGAGCTTGACGACGTTTCCATTGCTGTAACATCATGGCCACTGAGGGGAACGTGGTTGTTTGTTGTCTGAGCCCATATTCGGGGAATAGAATACAGTCTGGCACTTAATGGTACTTTATGGTACTACCACAGTCCCGAACGTGGGGTACATTAAGAGTCAGTCTCTGAACCGATCGAGTCTTGGTCCTTTGCCATATTCAGACCCCAAAAATGAAACTTTGGCGTGGAGGGCTCAAAGTTGGAAGACTAATACGTATGGATAGGTTATATAACCACCGCAAAGGATATCCCGATTCGACGCTCCACGCTCGAGATACGGCCTTCTGAAAATCGGTCCGCTTAACTATGGGACCAAAATTTCAAAATCGAATTTCTAGCGCAATAATCAGTGTTGGGGCTTAAAAATTGGGGGCATAGGGTAACTTTTAGAGTACTTTCAGAATGAACGGTCGAATTCCATTTTCAATGAAAAAAATTTTTTTCGACCCCCTTTGGAGCCCCCTAGCTCGTCTGGAACCCCCCTACACCGTTTTTTTTATTTCAGAATATTGTAGCGCTATCAATTCCATACAGTTTGGTATAAGCCACATTGGGTGACCCGTGGAAGAAAGTGGTGAAATATGGCTTCAAATTTGAAAAATCCACAAATTTTTAGTTTTGGTACTGCACCAAAATTTCCTGCTGGAGTTTCTAGCGCACTAATCAGTGTTGGGACCTAAAAATTGGGGGTTTAGGGTAACTTTTAGAGTACTTTCAGAATCAACGGTCAAATTCCATTTTCAATGAAAAAAATTTTTTTCGACCCCCTTTGGAGCCCCCTAGCTCGTCTGGAACCCCCTACACCGTTTTTTTTATTTCAGAATATTGTAGCGCTATCAATTCCCTACAGTTTGGTATAAGCCACATTTTCTGACCCGTGGAAGAAAGTGGTGAAATATGGCTTCAAATTTGAAAAATCCTCAAATTTTTAGTTACTAAAACCAAAACCAAAACTTTCACGGGTCAGAAAATGTGGCTTATACCAAACTGTAGGGAATTGATAGCGCTACAATATTCTGAAATAAAAAAAAAACGGTGTAGGGGGGTTCCAGACGAGCTAGGGGGCTCCAAAGGGGTCGAAAAAAATTTTTTTCATTGAAAATGGAATTTGACCGTTGATTCTGAAAGTACTCTAAAAGTTACCCTAAACCCCCAATTTTTAAGTCCCAACACTGATTAGTGCGCTAGAAACTCCAGCAGGAAATTTTGGTGCAGTACGAAAACTAAAAATTTGTGGATTTTTCAACTTTGAAGCCATATTTCACCACTTTCTTCCACGGGTCACCCAATGTGGCTTATACCAAACTGTAGGGAATTGATAGCGCTACAATATTCTGAAATAAAAAAAACGGTGTACGGGGGTTCCAGACGAGCTAGGGGGCTCTAAAGGGGGTCGAAAAAAATTTTTTTCATTGAAAATGGAATTCGACCATTGATTCTGAAAGTACTCTAAAAGTTACCCTATGCCCCCAATTTTTAAGCCCCAATACTGATTATTGCGCTAGAAATTCGATTTTGAAATTTTGGTCCCATAGTTAAGCGGACCGATTTTCAGAAGGCCGTATCTCGAGCGTGGAGCGTCGAATCGGGATATACTTTGCGGTGGTTATATAACCTATCCATACGTATTAGTCCTCCAACTTTAAGCCCTCCACGCCAAAGTTTCATTTTTGGGTCTGAATACTGAAACTCGATTGGCCCAGAGACTGACTCTTAAATGGTAGCGGTTGCCACATATGGTACCCCACATTCAGGGACTGTGGTAGCACCATATATGGTACCATACCTATTCATGGCTATAAGGTGCCAGTAATCCGTTAAATCCGTTTGAATTTCGTATTCGTTAAATCAATATTTGCCTATTTTAATTTTCGTATTCGTTAGTCGATGCGAAAATCAAAATACCTAATTCGAATTCGTACGAGTACGAAAATAAAATTTCGTTATGGCGATACAAGTTCATTTTTGTTCCACAAAAATTAATTTTCTTATTTTCACGGTAGGTTTTAGACTGCAAATAGGGACCCAGTTTAGGCCTTTCAGCATAAAAATAAGCTTTAAATATCAGTTCTGAGTGCACAAATTTTGTAGAGCATGATTTCTTGCTAATGTTAACGTGTTTTCATTATTGTAAAGCAATGCTTCTACTTGCTTATATTGCACATACCTATGTACGATTGTACTAAACAGTGCCAGTACTTGCGCACCAAGATTAACAAATTCCTTAGGTTACTAAGCTAAAAATGCTTTCTATAATACATGTTCAACAACCCCAAAAATGCTTTTGACATTGCATTGGTACAGTGAAAATGCCTTTGTATGTTTAGAATCCGTTAAATTACTAATAATTCAGCTGATTTATTGCTAGCTATACCTGAAACGTAAATTAAGAGTCGTTCTCTGAACCGATCGAGTTTCAGTATTCAGACCCCAAAATTGAAAGTTTGAGCTAGAGAGCTGTAAGTTGGCACACTAATACATACTTATGAGTTATCTTTCAGCTGCAAAGGATTAGTGGATCTGACGCTCCTGTCCTGAGATATAGCCTTCCGAAAATCGGTCTGCTTAACTATGGGACCAAAATTTCAAACTCGAATTTCTCGCTTCATACTCCGAATTCGGACCTAAAAATTGGGGGTTTTAGAGTACTTTTAGACTGCTTTAAGAAACTTTCGTCAAATTTTCGTTTTCAGAAAAAAATTTTTTTTTTCGCCCGCTTTGCGCCCCCCTACCTCGTCTGGAACCCCCCCCCCTACCCAGTTTTTTTTATTTCAGAAAAATGTTGCGCTATCAATTACCTACCGTTTGGTGTGAAGCATTGTTTGCTCAGACCCGAAAAACGTGAGAAATTGAGGTCAAACATGTCCCGGTCGCAAAATTTTCGCACTTTTCTCAGGTCAAATATTTCCAAGTCCGGTTTTCCACCTACTAGTACGAATTCGGACCTAAAAATTGGGGGTTTTAGAGTACTTTTAGACTGCTTTAAGAAACTTTCGTCAAATTTTCGTTTTCAAAAAAAGAAATTTTTTTTCGCCCCTTTTGCGCCCCCCTAGGTCGTCTGGAACCCCCCGACCCAGTTTTTTTTATTTCAGAAAAATGTTGCGCTATCAATTACCTACCGTTTGGTGTGAAGCATTGTTTGCTCAGACCCGAAAAACGTGAGAAAATTGAGGTCAAACATGTCCCGGTCGCAAAATTTTCGCACTTTTCTCAGGTCAAATATTTCCAAGTCCGGTTTTCCACCTACTAGTACGAATTGGGACTTAAAAATTGGGGGTTTTAGAGTACTCTTAGACTGCTTTAAGAAACTTTTCTCAAATTTACGTTTTCAGAAAAAAAATTTTTTTCGCCCCCTTTGCGCCCCCCTAGCTCGTCTGGAACCCCCCCACCAGTTTTGGCGGTTCCCAGACGAGCTAGTGGGCGCAAAGGGGGCGAAAAAAAATTTTTTTTTCTGAAAACGAAAATTTGACAAAAATTTCTTAAAGCAGTCTAAAAGTACTCTAAAACCCCCAATTTTTAAGTCCGAATTCGTACTAGTAGGTGGAAAACCGGACTTGGAAATATTTGACCTGAGAAAAGTGCGAAAATTTTGCGACTGGGACATGTTTGACCTCAATTTTCTCACGTTTTTCGGGTCTGAGCAAACAATGCTTCACACCAAACGGTAGGTAATTGATAGCGCAACATTTTTCTGAAATAAAAAAAACTGGGTTGGGGGGGTTCCAGACGAGCTAGGGGGGCGCAAAAGGGGCGAAAAAAAATTTCTTTTTTTGAAAACGAAAATTTGACAAAAATTTCTTAAAGCAGTCCAAAGTACTCTAAAACCCCCAATTTTTAAGTCCGAATTCGTACTAGTAGGTGGAAAACCGGACTTGGAAATATTTGACCTGAGAAAAGTGCGAAAATTTTGCGACCGGAACATGTTTGATCTCAATTTTCTCACGTTTTTCGGGTCTGAGCAAACAATGCTTCACACCAAACGGTAGGTAATTGATAGCGCAACATTTTTCTGAAATAAAAAAAACTGGGTAGGGGGGTTCCAGACGAGCTAGGGGGGCGCAAAGGGGGCGAAAAAAAATTTTTTTCTGAAAACGAAAATTTGACGAAAGTTTCTTAAAGCAGTCTAAAAGTACTCTAAAATCCCCAATTTTTAGGTCCGAATTCCGAGTGTGAAGCGAGAAATTCGAGTTTGAAATTTTGGTCCCATAGTTAAGCAGACCGATTTTCGGAAGACTATATCTCAGGACAGGAGCGTCAGATCCATTAATCCTTTGCAGCTGAAAGATAACTCATAAGTATCTATTAGTGTACCAACTTACAGCTCTCTAGCTCAAAGTTTCAATTTTGGGTCTGAATAGGGCAAAGGACCAAAACGCGATCTGACCAGAGAACGACTCTTAAAATTCGTAACGAAAATTAATTTTCGTATTAGCTGTATTTAATTTTCGTATTCGTTTAATTTTCGTTTCTATATTTCTCTAATTTTCGTATTCATATTCGATACGAAATCTAAAAATCCTCGATTTCAATTTTCGTGCCCATCCCTAGGTGCCAGTACCAAATATGGTGCCGGCACCAGGGTACGCTACAGTCACCGAACGCGGGGGTACCATATATGCTGCCGGTACTGCCACAATCCCCGAATGTTGGGGCACCATACTGTATTGGCACCAATATCATATGGTTCAATTACCATAAACGGCGTTAAATGGCTGACAGGAATATGACCATCTTTACCCACCTGTACATACGCAGACTGGAGGTCGGCAGGTTTGCAGTTTGGCAGCACTACTGACATACAGATCATAGCCAGGTGCATCAACAGGCTGGTACTGCGGCCAGTGAGTGTCGTCTTGGTATGTCGAACACCTACCAGTCTCTCTATGAAAAGAGAATGCGAAGCAAAGCACTTCTTCCTTGCAGAGCTTCGCACACTGCTTCAGTGGATCGCGTCCAGCCGGTATACCATGCTCATTGACCCGCGTCTTTGGATGAGAACGTTTCTTCTCCAATGTCCTGATGAAGCAACCACCATTTGAGTTTTCTGAAATAGATGCGATGCTACTGCTGACAAAATGGGTAGTGCGACGGAAAAAGAACCGTATTGACACAAATAAGCTCTTTGATTGTTGCATTCAGTGTCATCTAGTCCGGGACCACCGTCATAAGTACGTAGTCCACCACAGTCTTGACTGTTATTCAGATTATTTGGTTGCTCTTTGATCCACGGAATCAGACCAGTGTAGTGCACAGAAAGGCTAATCCATTTCCAACTGTGATCCGGTTCAACTTTTGCAACTTGTTTCAACCCAGTCCAGGCCCAGTATTGGCCGTGCTGGAAAAATGCAAACTTGATCCCTTTGCAAATCACCAACGCCATATGGCATAGTTGGCCAACCTATCGGAAAGCAAAAAATGATGGTAAACATATCGGAAAGCTGTTTCAGACCTATCGGCAAGGCGTGCACAACCAGTCGCAAACTCAAAATTTGTTGTTTTAGATGTTCAGATGATTTACTGGCAGTTGAACTTATTCAAAAAATAACTATCAGTTTACTGTATTAAAAAAGACAATCTAAACACAACCCATCGAAAAGCAAGACTGATGAACGTATCGGAAAGCTGGACCAAACCTATCAGAAAGCCAGAAACTTTGTGATAGGTTCAAAACCCGGTTAATTTGCACACCTTTTTCATTAGACTGGCGGCACGTTGCAGTTGAGTATGAGTTGTGACAAAGATCAAATGTCCATTATTGAAGTTGTTACAGCTGTTTTCAGCGTCACTGTATATCAGTGGTTGGGTGTGCAGAACAATGCACGATCCATGCGCATAATCTGCTCGGTTGCCCAACTTCATGCACTTCGCTTCAAAACCTGAATTGTGCATTCTTCACTGCACAGCGGATTAAACCTTCTGACTGACACCAAATTCTGAGCAAAGGAATCCAGCCACCCTTGACCCAAAAGAGGCAAACTGACGAAACAGGTTAAATTTGACGTCAGTTATTGAGAAACCTGCACGATGTTTGAAATCCCCAGTAGCTGAGTTTACAGTGATCTACCAGTTCATACATCAGGCACTTAATGCCGTTTATGGTACCAGTTCCTGTAGCGGCACCATATATGGTACTGCCACCACATATGGTACCCTCACGTTCGGGGCCTGTGGTGGCACCATATAAAGTACCGGTGCCATACATCCGACCGCAACGTTCGGCCATTGTGGTGGTACCATACATGGCATCCTACCTTGGCATTGGTACCTGTAGCGGTACCATATATTCTACTAAGATTTCGTACCATATATGGTAGTGGTGCCTTATATGGTCCCAGCACCCATGGCCATGGGTAGGGGTACTATGGTACCACCACAGTTCTAAAACGTGAGGTACCAGTTATGGTACCGGCACCATATATGGTACCGTCATCCTGTATGGTGCCGGTACCATATATGGTGCCACTAGCCTAGGTACCGGTACCATAAACGGCGTTAAGAGCCGGACTATCATACCCAGTTCAGATTTGTCATCACAGACCCCACAAGTTTTCCTGCAGTTCTTCCATACGATAGATGAAGAGCACAGGTGTTGTTTCTCATGACACAGCATCGATATGTCATAGCATTCTGGAAATCTAAGTGATGTAGCAGTCAGAATATACCATTAATGTACTTTCACACAAATTGCATGTAGCAGGACAGTGTTCTCTAACGTAGCTGCAATGCTGGCAATAGCTTTTCCATTGGCTGCAAGAAGCATCGGTGTCAATGCAGGCAGATGGAGTAAGAACTGTGGTAGTAGAGAGGGTGGTTGATGTGCTCGCTGCACTGGTTTCTGGTTGTTTCGATGTAAATTCTTCGGTAGTGGTTGCCTCTGTTGTGCTTGTTGTATTGTTGAGTGTTCTTACAACGATTCCAGCCACCGAATCTTTCGAACCAACTCTCGGTGCTACTCTGGACTTGAGAAAACAGCTGCTGTCATTCTTGAAAACCCAACCTTTACACCCAGCTGTCACTTGACATTGATCGCAGCAATCAGTCGCATTAGAAGCCATCAGAATGCTGATGTCGTTTAGTCCGGGAGTGATGTCAGCATCTTCAAACCTGATACATGTGCCTGAAATTGCAGTCACGTTAGCTTTGCAAAACAAAATCATGTAGTTCAACCCTGAGAGTGACTGCCACAAAGCCCACAAGTCTTGAAGCAGTTTTGCTGTACAAGTGAGACTGTTGAACAGTACTGTTGAAACTGATGACACAAGAATGAAATGTCGTAGCACTCTAAATGCAGCAGACATTTAAAAGATTAAGATGAAACTTGTTGGTTACTTCCACATAGACCACATGTAACTGGACACTGGTCTCTAGTGTAGCTGTTGTTCGAGCAATAGTCTGTCCACTGACTGCAAGAGGCATCTACATCTGCACAAGAGGGCTCACGGGTTGACTCTTCTGTCACTGGATTAGAAGTAACACCACTGGATGGCCTGCTAACTTCCCCAGTGTAACCAAATGTAGTCTGCTCACTATTTCCTTGCGTGGTTACTTCTATATGTGGTTGTGTCGAAGTTGCAGGTTGACAGTTACACTGAGGCTTTGTTGTTGTTGTTGTTTGTGTTTGTTGACACTGGCAGGGACATTGAGTGTGACATTGGCATGGACAGGTCGGACATGACGATCTGGATGTTGTTGCAAATGTTACTTTAGTTGTTTGAGATGGAGTTGTAGTTTGAATCAACTCTGTTGTAATTACTTCAGTTTCATCTGTTGACAAGACGGAACCAATCGTTGTTACTGTTGGAGTTGGAAACATAGTGTTTGCTTCTGTTATTATTACGGGCTCTGTTGATGCAGTAGAAACTTCCTCTGTTCTATCGGTGGTTTGTTGAACCGGTTCAGTAGCAGGTGTCGTTTCTACTGCCAACGTAGTAACTTTAGTAGTATTGCCCTCTATTAAACCAGTTGTTCTGAGACCGGTTGAAGTGGAAGATTCAGCAGTTGTTTCAGTTGATGCAGTAGAAATTTCCTTTCTTGTTGCAGTGGTTTGAACCAGTTTGGTTTCGCTGCCAACTGTTGTTCGTGGTGGTTCCGTTGTAACTGCAGTAGTATACTTCTCGGCATTTTCTTCCGTTGTAATCATCTGCGTTGATGTTGTTGATGTTTCCAACATATCAGTGCTCATTTCTGCTGTTGTAGAAACAACTTCAGCGGTCGTTTCAGAGCTAGTTTGAGGCCTACGAGTTGCAGCCGCTTTGCCGCACAAGCCGTCATCGCATTTATTGCACATTGAACATGTTTTGTCTGGTATGAAGATCGGTTTTCCAATGCGGTTGCCACTGAAACAACAAATACATTCACACATCCACTTGTAACAGAGGCTTAGGTCATGTATGGCTATACATATGGTCCGATCCGATCCGATGTGCAGGGGAGCCTTTTGGCCTACAATCACACCTATGTGGTCCGTTTCGCAACCCCCTGGAGTTCATCATCTCGGACGTTTCCCTTCTATCACTGCCAGCCACTCTAGCCATGCTGTTGGGCGCTAGGTACTAAGAGAGTGCCTGGCGCGTTGACGTCATGGTGATGTCGACTCCGAACGTCCACTTGGTGCGCCCCTGGTATGAGAGAGGCCTCCAGGCCTAGTCGGTTTCCATGGACAACTCCTGACGTCGTTGACCCTCCAACGTGGCATGCTTTGCAGCGGCTTCGGTGCTTAGGCAGCTCCAGTTGGTTCCCATTTACCTACTCGCTGTCACCAGCTTTCGGTGGCCTGGGTGCACCACGACCAACTCTTTGCGGCAAGAAACTTGCCGCGCCAAGATGATGAGCGCACGACGTCGCGCACAGTGGCTTTGCGGCCTAAACTAGTGTTGGAAAGTCCGGGGTTAAAAAAATAAGTTCAGGTTCAAGTCAAGTCCAACTTCGAAATTTCAGGTTCAATTCCAGGTTCAAGTCCATCATCTAAAAAACCTGGACAATAGGTTCAGGTCCAAGTCCACTGATAATTTCAAGAATTGTTGAAATTTTGCAGTGATTGCAACTTTTTCTGAGCTGTTTAAGCCTGTCTACTAGTAATGAAAGACGAAAACCACATTTTATGGGGCAGTAGTTTCCTTTTCTCGCATATTCAGTTTGAAAAATCGGTGTAAAAACAAGAAATCATGAAAATGTTGTGCAATCCAACCGAAAATTTGACCAATTTTGCCTAAATTTCCACTCAAATTTTCAACCTATTGAGTGAGTCCAGTAAAACGAAACAGGTTCAAGTCCGGCTGAAATAAAATAGGTTCAGATTCAGGTTAAAAACCTATTAATAAGTCCAGGTTCAAGTAGGACTTGCCAACAGTAGCCTAAACCACTACACCAACTGTACCGGCATACATATTGTCACACAACAAACAGATCAAACTGAGAGGCTAACCCAGGATCATATTTGCACACTAAGTACTCAATTTTTCCACTTCGGCCTTCACAGCTGGGGTTATAACCGCACCCAAAACGTCTGGATTCTGCCCATATCAACTAAAACCAACCAAGTTGAATGCGTATTATAAAAAATCAGTGATACCTGAGTGTAGTCCCCTAAGCCGTTGCGATAATCGTAGGGAGACATTTTGCTGTAATCTCCGACTTTGGCTTTCTTCACTTGATCAAACCACTTTTGCACTATTTTCACGTAACTGTCTTTGTCTTCATTTGCCCCCAAATTTTCAGCAGCTCCAGGTGAAGCTAAAAATTGCAGAAAGTATGAAGATTATATTCTCTTTTGTCCAACTGACTTGCTTTAAAAGTGCACTTCATAGCATGAGCTTGAGTCTCAGCTGCGATCGAATGGTCCCATACCTTAGGCATTCACATCACATATCACATGCACAGTTGCGTAGTGTACCAATTTATTCATATTTCCGGCTGCTGGAACCTCACTGATCTCTCCTTTGGCAATCAATCGACGCAGTTCGTTGTGTCGGCGAAGTACCTGTTCTTGCCATTTCAACAGCTGCTTTTCAGTAGGTTTTCTTGTTGAAGAAACTTTGCTGGGCTGCAGAAAAACAGCAAAAATAGAACTTACACCTGATCTAACTGCTTCACAAAAGATCAGTTCACCTGATCAGTGGTGTCACTGTCAACGGTTGTAGAAATAGTTGGTTTCGGCTTTGGGGTAAGATCTGGACTACCGCATAGTCCGTTATCGCATTGCTTGCATTCGGAACAAGGTTCACCCGTCTTGAATATTGGTTTGCCAATGTAATTTCCACTACAAAGAATAAATGTATCGTTCTAATTCAGTGCTCTGATAGACTGTTACCCTGGTTGATAGCGACAAACCAGATATTCGACTTTGCCGTCTCGCCCTTGACAGCTTGGGTTGTACCCACAGCCCACCATTGTGTTTTCAGCCCAAATCAACTGAAAAGAACAGAAATGCTTAAAAAAACAAATCTCATTGAGGGATGTGAGGTGGTTTTTAGGGTCGGAAAAAAACGTAAACAGCGTTAAAAATAGCTAATTTATGTATTTTTTTCATTTTTAGGCCAACTAAAACTGAAAACTGTTAGAATAACAACAGATACGATCAAATTTAACGATCTAAACAAAATCAGGGACTGTTTCATGTCTGTTTCTTGATTTATATCTAAGTAAGACGTGTATTTTGGTCTGAAAAAACTCAGGAAGGCGCTAGAAAGCGTTAGAAATCGTAAACCAGGCTAGGATACACAGAACTTGAGCTGGATTTTTTTCTGCGATTTTGAAAAAAATGAAATAAATTGAAAAAACAGGCCGAGGTTTTTCCGGAAATATATCCATCCTTCTTGGCCCCCATGCTACCTGAGTGTAGTCACCCAAGCCATTTCTGTAATCGTAAGGCGACATTTTGTTGTAATCTTTCACTTTGGCTTTGCTCACTTGGTCGAACCATTGCTGTACCATCTGTAGGTAGCTGTTTCGCTCGGTACTGGCTTGTAAATTCTCAGCCGCTTCGTTCGAAGCTGTAAAGCAAATTATCAAGTCTCCTTTTCAATTCTCTGTGATTCAGCTACATATGTACATGGCTTAAAGGTGCACTTTTCCGCGTGTTCCTGAGCAGCTAGCTCCAATTGGTCGCTCCAGACCTAGAAGCTCAGGTTATCAAGCAAACACAACACAGTTGTTGCCAATCAGGCTAACAAACCAGTTTATTCATATTTTTGGCCGTGGGAACCTCCTTAACTTGTCCATTAGCTACCAGTCGCCGGAGGGTATTGTGTTTCTGCAATACTTCTCGCTGCCATTCCACTTTTTCTGCTTCCGCTAAATGCAGCAGCAAAAATGGTAATATAATAAGCGAATATGTAGCCACAACCATGGTTAGGCGCTGCGCTAGCGCAATAGCGCGGGTGGAAGTTGGAATTTTCACGGAATCACCTTACAATTGCGTATATTTGATCAGCAGGTTGTACATTTAAACGATTGCACTGTTTTATGTTTGGCACGTACTGTGTTGGGCATTAAAAAGACCGCCTGGCCTTTCTTCGAGTTTTCCGAATAAATTCAAATGACCGCCATTCTGTCAAATTTCAACCGAATGAAAAGATTTCTGGCACGATTATTATTATTTGTTAAGAGTTTGTTTAGCCCAAGTCCTAGCCTGATAGCCTTCTATAGCCTCGAGTTATGCACTTCCGAAATCAACGGGCCCCGATTTTCAGACGTCAAATTTGAGCATAAATATCTGACGAACGCTTAATCGGATCTTTACCAACTTTTGCAGATTAACCAATCTTTATATGTAGAACCTGTAGAGCTTAGCTTTCTAGCACTACCGGTTAAAATCTGGCGGGCGGATTTTTACTTTCAGTCAAGGGAAAATTAGCATTTGACTAAAAGTAAAAATCCACCAGATTTGAACCGGTTGTGTTAAGAAAGCTGAGCTCTTCAGGTTCTTAAGTCCATATAAAGATTGGCAAATCTGCAAAATTTGGTAAAGATCCGATGAAGGGTTTGTCAGATATTTATGCTCAAATTTGACGTCTGAAAATTCGGGTCAGTTCTTTTCGGAAGGGCATAACTCCAGGCTACAGAAGGCTAGCCGGCTAGGACTCGGCCAAAGCAGACTCTTAACAAATAATAATAATTGTCCGAAAATCTTTTGATTTAGTTGAAAATTCACGGAATGGCTGCTATTTGAAATTGTTCGGACACTCGAAAAATGACCAGGCGGTCCATTTTTGGCCAGCACTGTTGTATATACAGTAGGTACACAATCCAGCAACAGCTGATTGTCTTACTATCTTGTTGTTGCAACCTCACACTATGATTTTGCTTCAAAAATTATCTTAAAAATCTGTATTAACATTTATTGTATTCTGAAAATTTGATACTTACTGAATCCGTTCAGAAATGCTTAAATTTTCAAAATGATTAAACTGAAATATGAATTTGTGTCGGATTTCTGTGCCGGCCGGGTGGCGAAGGTATTTTGTTGTACAGGCGAGCGGCCTCTAATCCGTTAAAAGTTTTGGTATCATTTCATTCTAAACGAGTTTTCTTCTTTTACTGTCGCCCTGCCCTCTGTCAGTGTAGTGCGCACGCAAATCTGCGGAAATGACTTGTTCCTACAGTTCTACTGGAGGACTGTTGAGGACCATGTTTATCTGGAGTGGTGGCGTCTTCAAAACATTATGGCTCGAGCTGTTCCTCTTCCTCCTTCTTTACTACATTATCCATATGGTTTATATGCTTGCTTTGAATGAAGACCAAAAGCTACTCTTCCATATAATCTCACTGAAAGTTGGAATCGAAAGTTTTCAAATAAAGTTTGAGTTCATTCTCGGATTTTTTATTAGCCAGGTTTGTAATATTTGTTCATGCAACTTGCCGACGCAAAGAGTTCGTCGTCGGCACAAGGCCCCACCCAGGCCACCGAAACCTGGTGACAGTACTGTTGATTGGGTATACCGAACCCATACCGAAAAATGGGTATTTTTGGGAATACCTACCCAATAAATACCTACCGATTCCAGGTATTTTAATAAATACCCATACTGGGTATACCGATTATTTTGGGAATACCCAGGTATTTGGGAATCGGTATTTTTTGTCCAGCTTAGTGCAATTTTTATCGAAAATTCCCTATAATCTCAATGTTTTCTTTGTAATTTTGTATTTTTGGGTCATGCAGAAACACATTCTATTACAATAAACTTTCAAAATATCGAATTTGAATGATTTTTAGTCCTCTGACCCTACTCCCTTTCCCAAACTTTGCTTTGTCATTAGAAAGCGTTGGTCTAGTTTTAGCTTAACTTCACACTGCTCCTTAATAATCAAGTCTCAATGTACTTTATGTACAGTACATTCACAAGGAACAGAATAGCCCGCATTTTGTCACTGCTCGTTAGATCTCCATACCGTACACTAGCAGGCCTTAAAACTACTGTACAAAGGAAGTTTTTCTCTTAGCCAAAATTATTTATTGAAACGAGTTTCACTCCATTAAAACCAAAAATAATTTGACTAAATTCCTAAAAAATGTAAATCGCATTGATTTTGATAAATTTTCTAGCCTTTGACCTTGGAAATGACTAATCCCATGGCCTTGTAAATAGGAAATTCAGTGTTTTTACTTTGTAAAACATTTTCAGAAAATACAGAATAAATACCGGTATACCGAACCGATTCCTGGGTATGCCGAAAAATACCTACGGTACCCATACCGAACCGATTCCTGAAAATCCCATACCCAAACAACAGTAGGTGACAGAGAGTAGGTAAATGGGACCAACTGGAGCTGCCTAAGCACCTAAAGCTACTATAGCAACCACACATGATGGGACAAACGGGAACGGGGACAGCTACACTGAGACCCGCCCAGACTGACACCGAGCATGTGTTTAGGCTAGTAGCGAAGGAAGGGCTGGATGTGGGTAATCGTAATGGGCCCGCAGTGTGGCCTATCCCTTCGGACAACTCAGGACACCCAGCGCCATACATGTAACAGGGGGTCTTCCCTTCCCTTCCCTTCCCTTCCCTTCCCTTCCCTTCCCTTCCCTTCCCTTCCCTTCCCTTCCCTTCCCTTCCCTTCCCTTCCCTTCCCTTCCCTTCCCTTCCCTTCCCTTCCCTTCCCTTGTAGTGATTAGCATTAATCAAAAGATGTCAGGTGGTTCTGCGCTGGTGGGAACAGTTCAGTGCGATTTCCTGGCCTGAACGACTTCTATTCATGACCAACACACACTTGTCCGGCGCTGCATTCTTGCCAGTGCGTAGAACCTTAGCCAGATGGATCAATCTCACTTCTGTTCTTGTGTGGCGTAAAGTTTCGGCGAAGGTAAAACTTTGTTTACAAATAAATATATAAATTAACTCCCAGCTGTTCCTCTAGCTGAAAAAGCGGTTCCCAACCAACGAACATCTAGTCACAGCTGGTCTGATGACCAAAAACGAACGGATCTTGTACGAAAAATTTGACGCCCACGAAACTTGGTGGATACCAACTTTGTGGATGGTCGATCTTCTGAACCGCGTCAGACACACCGGCGCCTTTCCTTCTGGCGTCTTTCCACACTTTCTGCAAGAACTCCATCATTGGCGAATGAAGTTCAGAAGATTATTGCAGTACAACTGGGCCAGCTTTCCGCTTGTCTACACTCAAGTGTGGTTTTTTCCACCAATTTCTTGATTTCCAAATGGATGTTTTCTACACTGTTTTACAGTCAGGCACTTAACGTCGTTTATGCTACTGACACCATATATGGTAATGGTACGGTACCTAGGCTAATGACACCATATATGGTACCGGTACCAATGCGAAGGTAGCAGTACCATATACGGTGCCGGTGCCATCATGGGCCCCGAACCAGACATGGGTTAGCATTTCGGCTTATGGGGGGGGGGGTAGAATTTTCAATTCCTGAGGGGCCTGAGGGGGGTAGGAGCGCCTGATGGATGTTTTGCATGTTTCACTGTGCCCAAAATGTGGCATTTTTAATCTTTGAACGCAAATATTTCAGTGTTTGCCGTCCGGCAGCCCATATTGTTTTACACCGGCGTGTAGCGAAGATATAGCGCTACAATAATCTGAAATAAAAAGAACGGTCTAGGGGGTTCCAGACGAGTTATGCCCCCCGATAGGGTGACGAAAAAAAAATTTTTTTCCAAAAATGAAATTCAATGAAAGTTTCGTAAACTACTCTAAAAGTACAGCTTAGACATCAATTTTTAGCATTCAACTCCAATTAGTAAGCTGAAACATGGAGTTGGAAATTTATGTACCCCAGTGAAACATGCAAAATGTGGCATTTTTAATGTTTGAACGCAAATATTTCAGTGTTTGCCGTCCGGTAGCCGGTAATGTTTTACACCGGCGTGTAGCTAAGATATAGCGCTACAATAATCTGAAATAAAAAGAACGGTCTAGGGGAGTTCCAGACGAGTTATGCCCCCCATAGGGGGGCGAAAAAAAAATTTTTTTCCAAAAATGAAATTTAGTAAAAGATTCTTAAACTACTCAAAAAGTTACGCAAAAACACCGTTTGTTAGGTCTGAATTCCGATCAGCAAGTCAGAAATTCGATTTCGAAATTTTGGTCCCATAGTTAAGTGGGCCGATTTTTAGAAGGCCATATCTCGAGCGTGGAGCGTCGAATCTGGAAATTCTTTGCGGTGGTTACATAACCTATCAAGACGTATTAGTCCTCCAACTTTGAGCCCTCCACGCCAAAGTTTCATTTTTGGGTCTGAATACTGAAACTCGATCGGTTCAGAGACTGGCTCTTAAATATCAGTTGTGAGTGTACAAATTGTGTATAGCACGATTTTTCGCTAACGCTAGCCTGTTTTGATCGTTGTAACGCAATCCTTCTTCATTTCATGCCGATATTGAACATACATACCGTGCGTACATTGCGATTTCAGATACCTACCTATGTAATGTAGTATGCGCCTTGAACCAGGAGATTGTCCCTAAGTGGACAGTCAAGCGTTGTGTGTAAAAAATCATGACTCAAGAAAGTGAGTATGGTTGGAGTAAACAGTGATAGTATTTGCACCACGACAAACAAGTTCCCTGGGTTAACCAAGTTTAAAATGCTTTCTATAATACTTCTTTAACAAGCCCAAAATGCTTTGGACATTGCATTGTTACAGTGAAAATGATTTTGTATGTTTAGAATCCATTAAATTGCTAATAATTCAGCTGATTTATTGATAGCATGCGTGAAACGTAAATTAAAATTCGTAGCGAAAATTAATTTTCGTATTAGCTGCATTTAATTTTCGTATTCGTTTAATTTTCGTTTCAGTATTTCTCTAATTTTCGTATTCGTATTCGATACGAAATTTTAAAATCCTCGATTTAATTTTCGTACTAAAGTCTGTTCAAAAATCTTTGGCGCTGGGTACATCCCGCAGTGTCCCGAATTTATGCGTGGTGTGAACCCCATACATGTATATATGGATCTATTCCTCTCATCAACCAGACTACTATGCTGTTCTCGAAATTTGCATATTGAACTTCAGTTAGAAGCAAGAAGCCTGACAAAAAAATCGACTTTTTTGGCAAAGCGCCAATTTTTCTGCCGATACCAGATTCGCATTCCCCAACCTTCAGGCATCTCGAAAATACTACCATATATGGGTCTACGATCAACCCTACCAAAGTTACACTCGATTTTCTAACGCCGACAAGTGGTCAAAATTTTGCTGTCCCATAGTTAAGCACAAAAATTAATTCAAGATCGAACACATGGGGTTTTTTTTCCTACAAGCAATTTCAGCTTCACGGTTCTATATTATTTCGGACATGCTGAATCCGGCGGTCACACTGGTTTTGCTCTACAGCTTTGATTTTTGCTAGAAATTTGACCTCGAAGTTAGGGTGTCCACCTGAATTTCAGAAAGTGTTGTTGTCTTGTCGGCATTAGAAAATCGACTGTAACTCTGGTAGAGTTGATCGTAGACCCGTATATGGTAGTATTTTCGAGATGCCTGAAGGTTGAGGAATCCGAATCTGGTATCGGCAGAAAAATTGGCGCTTTGCCAAAAAAGTCGATTTTTTTGTCAGGCCCCTTTCTTCGAAGCAAAGTACAATATGCAAATTTCAAGAACAGTATAGTAATCTCGTTGATGAGAGGAACAGATTCATATATACATGTATGGGGTTTTGACCAGGGCCACACAAGATACATTAGGTAAGGCTTTTCATGAAATTCAGGTGTACACCCTAACTTTAAGGTCAAATTTCTAGCAAAAATCAAAGTCGTAGAGCAAAACCAATGTGACGGCTGGATTCAGCATGTCCGAAATAATATAGAACCGTGAAGCTGAAATTGGTTGGAAGAAAAAAACCCCCATGTGTTCGATCTTGAATGAATTATTGTGCTTAACTATGGGAGAACAAAATTTTGACCGCTTGTCGGCGTTAGAAAATCGAGTGTAACTTTGGTAGGGTTGATCGTAGACCCATATATGGTAGTATTTTCAAGATGCCTGAAGGTTGGGGAATGCGAATCTGGTATCGGCAGAAAAATTGGCGCTTTGCCAAAAAAGTCGATTTTTTTGTCAGGCTTCTTGCTTCTAACTGAAGTTCAATATGCAAATTTCAATTACAGTATAGCAGTCTCGTTGATGAGAGGAACAGATCCATATATACATGTACAGGGTTCACACCACGCATAAATTCGGGACACTGCAGGATGTACCCAGCGCCAAAGATTTTTGAACAGACTTTAGTACGAAAATTAATTTTCGTGCCCATCCCTATATTGGGTATCCTATAGTAAAAAATCTGCTGGGTTGTTTTAATCACTCTTGAGTCTTGTTCGTTGCCAAAATCAGTGTTTCAAATTTGAGGGCAAATATCTCGAGAACCAAGCAGAGCATCTTAACGAAAACTTTACCAATCGATAATTTGTTTGTCTTTCATTCAAAAAAAGATTTATTCAAATCGGTTGGGATTTACGGTTGCTACAGTAAAAAATCTGTTGGGTTGTTTTTTTGCACACCGTGTACAAATTCACGCTAACATGCTGTATATTGTACAACTACAAAAATGTGTCAAAAACCGTTTGACTTTCTCTGCATTCTTGCTTATTCTGCAATCGTCAAACCTTACCAAAAAAGGCCAAAAATACGTCAACATTTTGCCTCAACCCCCACCCCCCCTCCGACGTTCTGCGACGTTTTTCGGGGTACCCCCACCCCCTCTCTGAACGTCGTAGTTTATGGACGGCTCTTTACGGCTATTTCAGGCATATTTTTATCATAATTTTCTATACAAAATTCTTCCCAAAAATTCCTGATGGGGGGTAGCGGCCGGCTGATTGGGGGTAGATCAGAGCCTGATGGGGGGCCAACCCCCCTCAGCCCCCCCCCCCTTTGCCCATGTCTGCCCCGAACGCGGGGAACCATATATGGTCGGTACCACACTGTTCAGATTCAGTACCTTAGATGGTATCGGCATCATATATGGTGCTGCTACTGTACCTTCGCATTGGTACCGGTACCGGTACCATATATGGTAACGCTCGCCGGCACAGTTGGTGTAGTGGTTTAGGCCGCATGGCCACTGTGCGCGACGTCATGCGCTCATCCATTCGGCGGGGCAAGTTTCTTGCCGCAAAGAGTTGGTCGTCGACATAAAGCTCCACCCAGGCCACCGAAAACTGGTTACAGCGAGTAGGTAAAATGGGAACCAACTGGATCTGCCGTTGCACCGAAAGCCGCTCCAAAAAGCATGCCGCGTTGGAGGGGACATCACAGGAGCCGTCTTAGAGACCAGCAATAAGGCCAATGCCGGTTTAGTGCCTGCGGCCGGGCGGCCGTTGGGAGCTGACAGCACAATGACGTCACCAGGCCAGGCACTCTCTTAGTACCTGGCGCCCAACAGCATGGCCAGAGTGGCTTGGCAGTGAAAGAAGGGCAAACGTCCGAGATGACGATATCAGGGGTCACGAAATGGACCGTGCAGGTCTGATCGTAGGGCTGTACATCGTACGCCCCCCCCGCCAGATCGGATCGGATCGGATCGGATCGGATGGTAACGCTCTGTTCAGATTTCGTGCCATAGATGGTACCAGCACCCATGGTCATGGGTACGGGTACCATATTTGGTGCCGGGTGCGATATATGGTGCCACTAGCCTAGGTACCATTACCATATATGGAGTCGGTATCATAAACGGCGTCAAGTGCCAATCAGTTTCAGGTAGTGACAGTGGCCACCTATATGTACTTCGTTCTCTGCACGATAGGCCACCAATTCAGCGTAATCTGCGAACTGCGGCACAGACCGATTCACCTTAACATTTTCTACTATTGGCCCAACCGATTCAACAATTGGACGATAACTGAGGTGCCAGACTTTGTCCCAATCACGTGCGATCTTGAAAGCCGCCCGGTGATTGTGCCTGTGGTCTTTCCTGTGCTCACAATCCTGCAAATCATTTTCTTCTTCGGTTGGCTGAAGGTAGCAGATGAAATCTGTCGAATAACATATGTACAAACTGTTTATATGACGCTTCGCCCGAGTAGACTGTCTGAGCCGAAATTCTGGAGAGTGGTATGAAAGTTTGGTGTGAAAATTCCAACTGCTGCTGGCTTTATGACCCCAAAACAAAGAATCGCGCTGATCCGTGTGAATGAATGCACAAAAATTGTGATTTCGCTAATACAATGAGGGTGTTCCGATTTGATTTTAGGTTCGAATTAGACCGCTATTAGATATCAATTGTAATCAGACACGCCCGAAATTAAAAACCAGACCAGATCCTAATCGGCTCCAGATTTGGAGAACTCAGCTAATCGCGCCGATTTCAATATTACGCCCCAGATAGGATTGGAAACGCTAATCCGGTAGCAGTTCCGATATTGATTTACCATATTCTTCCTAATCGAGACAGTATGTCCAATACCGCGCTAATTTTCATGCGCCATATGGCGTGGAGTCAGGGATGTGAGGTGTGTTTTTTTTCGAAAAAAAAAACCGGTTTTTTCCTAAGGGGTCGAAAGAAAACATAAATCCCGGAAAAAACTCAAGCTAAAAATAGCTAATTTATATCATTTTTCTGTTAAAACTTGAACTTTTGCGATGTATAATAGGCCATGCTGACTTAAAACTGTTAGAAAAACAACAGAAAAGACCAAATTTGCCACGATAAAAAATGCAAACTGCTGCAAGAAAATTTGCATATAGCGTTTATTTATGGAACCTGTCAATTCAGTACTGTTGATCGGGTATACCCATACCCATACCCGAAACTGGGTATTTTTTAGCAAAATTACCTGAAATTGGGTATACCCATACCTGGGTACTTTTTGAAATACCCATACCCGGGTATACCCGATTTTTTGAAAAATACCGGGTATTTGAATGGGTATTTTTTAGAAAAAATCGCGCAAACACACGTTAATTTCTGGCAAAACTCTGCAAAAATTCTCTCCTCAAGGGAGTTTTTAGAAATAGAAATACAGTTTTTGCCATGCATAATAAAGTGACTTTACTTTTTCGGAATGGTTGGTTATCCACCTGATTTGTTTCAAGAATTGTATAATTTAGCATTTTTGCTCTTTCAATTTTATTCATAAAACACTTTGAAAACATCTTACTGAAAAACGTTAGCGGGCTCATAAAGGGACGCTCTGGGTTCTTGTGCACCTCAATCTCTCACTGCAAAATTCACAGTACATACTGTATACATAACATGCATAAAACATGGTATTTGACTGAAGCTGACTTTATACAAATGTACATACGTACAGTACATAAAAAGCGTTTTGCGTGCAAGCAGTAACTTTCTTGCCTCTCGTTTACTCATAATAGAAAACGGGCTTCTATTGTTGTGCTCTCTTTGAGGATAAGTACCGATTGCACTAAGCTGGGCAAAAAATACCGATTCCAAATTACCTGGGTATTCCCAAAATAATCGGTATACCGGGTATGGGTATTTATTAAAATACCTGGAATTGGTAGGTATTTATTGGGTAGGTATTCCCAAAAATACCCATTTTTCGGTATGGGTTCGGTATACCCAATCAACAGTAACTGAAGCACATAGTGGTGCAAAAAAGCAGATTAAAAAATTGTTTTTGCAAAAGCAATTGAAATTTGGCATTTTTAGGGAATATTTGTTCATTTATGCGATTTTAATGAAAAATACCCGATTTATACCCGATACCCGGGTATTTTTAAAATACCTACCCATACCCTTACCCGGGTATGGGTATTTTAAAAAATACCTACCCATACCCATACCCAATTCAGAATCAAATACCCATAGCAACACTACAATTCAGGCACTGTTTCATACCTCTTTCGTGATTTATGTCTATGTAACACTGTATTTCTGGTCTGAAACTACTGAGGAGCCTTTAGAAACGATAAAACCAGGGTAAGATACCAAGAACTCGAGCTGTAGTTTTATCCGCGATTTCGAAAAAAACCGGAAAAAAGTGGGGCAAAAACAGCCCGAGGTTTCTTTCGGAAAAAAATCCATCCCTGCGTGTAGTCGTCCCCAAAGGGTTATACTGTATGTAAAACTGCAACAAATTGGTCCAAAAACTAGTCTCCAGTAAGCCTGTATTGAACCTTGGGGTTCCCAAATCCATTGTGTCTGGTCGAAGTTAGGGACAGGGGCAGACGCTCCACACCCTTGTTACATGTACTAGAAGCATATGCCATGCATAAATGGCGAGAGGTCCTGTCTTGAATATTCAGTCTGCCTGTTCAGGTAGGAGAAGCGTTGATGGATCCATTTGGTGAAGACGATGAAGACTTTGAGCTGCACTGGCTGGTTGACCGCAATCTGTTCGTCAGCTACAGCATAGTGGACAAGGTTTCAGACCAATTTCCTTCCGACTACCACACTCTGGATCCCGATCCCGCCACTGTACTGCCCTATCCGGACTCCATGGAACTCGACACCGGCTACTTTCACGGCCATGTACAAGTTAAAGTGAAGCAGAAAGATATGGCGATTTTGTGGGACGATAATCAAAGTTGACAGATTGCTCAAACAGACTGGTTTATAGACGGTGCTCTTTTTTTGTGTCCTTAAGATAAAATGAAAACGGGTTTTCATAAAACTATTGAATGTGCGAGTTGGAGTCAAATTGCGTCTCTTATAAGTGGCCTAAAAGCTTACCTAACCCTTATCACAAACAAACAAACAAACAAACAAACAAACAAACAAACAAACAAACAAACAAACAAACAAACAAACAAACAAACAAACAAACAAACAAACAAACAAACAAACAAACAAACAAACAAACAAACAAACAAACAAACAAACAAACAAACAAACAAACAAACAAACAAACAAACAAACAAACAAACAAACAAACAAACAAACAAACAAACAAACAAACAAACAAAGGACCGACCGACCGACCGACCGACCGACCGACCGACCGACCGACCGACCGACCGACCGACCGACCGACCGACCGACCGACCGACCGACCGACCGACCGACCGACCGACCGACCGACCGACCGACCGACCGACCGACCGACCGACCGACCGACCGACCGACCGACCGACCGACCGACCGACCGACCGACCGACCGACCGACCGACGATTGAACGAACGAACGAATGAACGAACACCCGCATTTCCTGGTGCCACGGGGTTTCAGTCAAGGCCACTGCAGTCAGCAATAACAGATACCTATGAGAAATGGTTTGTTCTATACAAATTCACATCCTTTCATGATAATCAAAATAAACACAAGCAGGGACAGAAAGAGAGTAACTGAGTAAGAGAGTAAAAAACTGCGATTCTTTGCTTCAATAATCCTTCTTGTCCTCACCAGTCAATAAGCGTCTTTCATCCCGATTGACATGAGAAAAAAGTGGTACAACTTAGTGGCCAACCAGTTCAAGACAACTGATTTACAAATAGTCTCTTCTAGTTCATTGTGCACTTTACCGACTGGTTGTATGTACTGTTGACGAGTGTGTTCTCATCAATTATGACTGTATCATACAGTGCACGGAGAAGTCTGCTCAATATTCTGTTCAGATGGAGCGGAAGTGTCTATAGACAACTCTGGCCAGAACTGTCCATCTTCTTGATTTTCTATTACATCATACACTTGATCTACGCCTATCTACTCTCTGCCGGTCAGAGACGCATTCTGGCACTGCTCTCGCTTCACATGGGAATCTCGAGTCTTCGAATTCGCTTTGAATTCATACTTGGATTCTTCGTTAGTCAGGTAAGAACATAGTAGTTCACTTTTCTAGCTATTCCATCGGAATCTATTGGAAGCCGGGTACTTATCTGAAGTTTTCCTGAAAATCAAGTAACTACGGTAAGAAGCGACCGTAAATTACACAATTTTACGGCCCTTGCAAAAGTTGTTGGATATTTCGTACTCGCACAGTGCAGTGGCGCCCCACATAGCAATTCCCGATTTAGATTTACGCTTGTGCTCAGTTTTAGGTACTGTTAATTTACTAGTGGATTTTTATTTTACTATTTACTAAATTTACTATAAATTCAGCCTGTCAATTTATTTATTATTTTTATTTTACTACCAGGCAGCACCGATTTTACTAATTTTTGTTTTACTAATAATTCTACTAATTTTACTACGATTTTACTAGTCACAACGTGGAATTTTGAATCAATGATGACAAGGTATTGTGAATAATTGGTATTGGTCCAAATAGTTGCTAAATTTGATCATGATATGAAGTTCTCCAGAACAGTAGACACAAAAATGTGTGAAATTTGACCGAGAAAACTGGACCCACTCATCATTTATTGCAAAATTGATCAAAAATTTGGCTGGAATTCACCAAAAACTAGTAATGGTAGTAAAATTTCCATTTTACTATTGACGGCCTTTGGTAATTTAATTTAATTTTTACTTTACTATTGGCTCTTAATTTTACTTTTTACTACTGGTAAAATACCACTACCGGAGATTTCCACTTAGTATCCCACCCCACTTAATAACCCACTGGGATATTACATGGACCGTTATTCCGCTTTATATCCCATGGGATATTACTTGGCGGCAATGTTTATGTCAAATTTGTAATAATTTTCTTTACACACGCATACTGTATGTATGATAAAACATTGTTCCGGTTAATATCCCATGCCGTTTCCAGTTAATATCCCATGGCTTTGTCCAGTTAATAACCCTGGGATATTAACTGGCGGCAATGTTTTCACAGAGAAACGTGATTTTCCGTGTTATATCCCCTGGGATACTAAGTGGAAAACTCCGGTAGTATTACTAATTTTTGTTTTACTATACTATAGTAAAATAACAGTAGTTTTAGGCTCAGGTTTAGTATCAGGTTAAGCATTAGTTCATGCTCTAACTTGCCACTACTGTTGTTTGTGTATACACATACACATTTACCATACACAAAAATACACATTGTTTTTTCAATGTGTATACACATACACATACACATACACATTGAAAATTCGGATACACATTACCATACACAAACAGTATTCAAAATGTGTATTTTTGTGTATGTGTATTTGATCAGCAAAAGTCAATAAAATTTCGAACAGAAACGTAAAAGTTCGATGTTTTTGCTGCAGTAATAAACAGTAGATATCCTCATAAAGCCTTCAAATGGCCTAAGTAACTCGATTTCAAAGCTATCCAAGGTTTCAAGCAGCAGACATTGAGAGATTTGATTTTCCTAGCATTTCTGACCGAAAATCTACCAAAAAATTTTGCATTTTCAGTAGAATACACATACACAAATATACACAAAAATACACATTGTTTTATTGAATGTGTATACACAAATTACCATACACATTTGAAGGTAAATGTGTATACACATACACATACACATACACAAACGGAAAATGCAATACCAAACAACAGTACTTGCCACCCTACCCTACCAAGGGGAGAAAGTCCTCTTATATGATTCATCAGACGGCATAGTCATTGCAACAGTTAGCTTTTACTTGCACCCCGGTTGGACCGTAAATTGCTAGATTACCGTATCTACTAAGTAGATTGGCGTCGAAAACATAAACGTTATAAATGAACATGACTTCCGATAGATTGCCTTGATATAGACATATTTGCTTTACAGGTTATTTTGCGTTGGTGGCAGCAGTTTCGAGCGATCTCATGGCCGGAACAGTTTTTATTTATGATTAATACGCACCTTTCCGGACAAAGATATTTGGCAGTCAGAAGAACCTTGGCCAGGTGGATCAACCTCACCTCGATTCTGGTCTGGCGACACATTTCAGCTAAGGTATGTACTCTTATCTTCTTATCCCCTTGCAACTCACCTGCCACTTTAGTGGCTTGCCGATAGTTTTGGTTTTGGGCGTTTGCCGATAACTTTAGTTTTGGATATTTGCAAATTTTGCCGAAAGAAAAACATGTGCATAGAGATAGCGGCATACATGTAAGAGCTCCGGGTCGACCTGGGGGTAGGGGCGGTTTCCTCAGATGGGGGTCGAGGGGGGCTTCGTTCTGAGGGGGGTCCAAAATTTCAAAAAGCTACAGAACGCCTGGAAATGTGTTTTTAGCACGTTTTTTTCAGTAAGGACGCTAAAAATCGCTATTTTAAGCTGCCAAATAGCGTTTTAGAGCTAATAACAAGCAAAAAATAACAAAAAGGGCTTCCAAAAACACAGATTTCTCTTAAATATCAGCACGAAGCGCCAAATTCGGTTTCCAAAGGCTTTTCAGGTGAATTTTAGGCTAAAAATTAGTGATTTCTGACCCAGTTTGTTACTACTGGAGCCACTACTAGTACTTGTATTTTTTGGTCGGGGGGTCTCGGGGCCTAGTAACCTGTCTCAGGGGGTGAGGGGGGTTTGGCCTTTCCAGCAGGGGGTAACCCCCAACCCCCGTAGTACATGTATCGATAGCGGCAAACGAAAACTATCGGCAAACGTCTTTTTTCTTTAGTTTTAAAATCGGTGTGTAACAGGGGGATATTCTGATTTGACTCCAACGGTTTTAGTTGAAGAAGCGCTTTCCAACCTGCGACCACCTAGTCAAATCAGGGTTAATGACCGGCGAGGAAAGAGATCTATTCGAAAAGCTGGATGCTTATGACCGATGGTGGTTGCCTTCGGTCTGGATTGTCGACCTGCTTAGGCGAGCGCGTTCAGCTGGGGCCTACCATCCAATGGTCTATCCTGAAATCTTGAAACAGCTTCACACTTGGAGAGGGAAGTTCAGAACACTGATTCAGTATAACTGGGCCAGCTTCCCTCTTGTCTACACTCAGGTCTAAACTAAATCATCGCTTTGAACAGAAGCAGATTCTTTGCAGGTGGTCACCATTGCTAGCTACGTGTACCTACTCTTAGCCACAGTCGGACATCAGTTCGATCTGATCTGTGAACAGTACGACAGACCGGTGCACCTGAATGTTTTCTACTATTGGTCGGACAGGTACAAGAACCTGACAGTATACGAAATTCCGCACTATGCAGAAGTCAACTGTGGGTCCAGTGGACGACCGGTCATAGTACCAGTGGTCTTTCCCGTTCTCACTGTACTCCAGCTTACATTCTACTTCGGCTGGCTGAAAGTTGCTGAAGCACTGATGGACCCATTCGGGGAAGATGATGAGGACTTCGAACTGCACTGGGTGGTGGATCGCAATATTTTGGTCAGCTACATGATCGTCGATGAGGTTGCCAACCAACTTCCCTCTGATTACGAAAGTCTTGACCCTGATCCAGAGACTGCTTTGCCCTACAATCCTACCGCCGATGCAGACCATGGCTTTTTTGATAGCCATGTAAGTGTAAAGCTTAAGAAAGAAGACATGGTATTGAGGTGGAGTAAAAACGAGTAATTCTTGTCAGAGCAAATCTCAGGAAGTGTAGCTGCACTTCCACTACGTACAATACAGTTGTTCAATAAACTAGAGAATCTAGTTTTAGCTTCAGTTTGAGCGGACGGATCTTTATGCTTTCGGTGTCATTTGAAAGAGAGCGCTGTGACCGATCGATTGGCTGATCTCCGGTCTAAAACAAGTTACCGAATCATGTTCTGTAAGAGCTTAAAATTAATCTAGTACACTGCGATTTTCAGTTTCACCCGGTTCAGCAGTTTTTGTTGTTTCGCCTCAAATTCGAAATGGAGAATGCATGCTAAGTTGCCACTAAGCTGGGACTACCTCTAGCAGCCAAAGCTGACTGCTAAAAGTGCACGGCCGGACACTTCCATGCATTATCTCAACTAAATGCAGCCCCTTCGAAACCTACTGACAGACTTGGGTTTCTCTTAGCGCCTCATTTTCAAGTATAGCATTCAGCCTTTAAATAATGGTTACTGGAGGTACCCCAGCTTTGTCGTAACTTAGAATACACTTTCCGTTCCGAATTTTAGGCAAAACGCATAAAAACATTTAAAAAAACTGATGACACGGGAGAAAATCGCAGTGTACTAAACTCGGTCATTTTAAACTCTCACAGTACACGACACAGTGACTTGTTTTTGATCGGCCACCATCCAATCGATCGTCCAGAGCACTCTCTTTCAAATGACACCGAAAGCAAAAAGATCCGTCCACTCGAACTTAAGTTCTAAGTAAATTCCCGCTTTTTTTAACAGCCTGTATTTATCAACCACATCAGTGAGTAAGAAAATCATAAAACAAATCATCAATTCCTATTTTCCAGTTCCCAAACACGCATCTCCAAACTGAGCAGTCGTTCATCTCTCAGCTGAGCAGCTCTTTCCTGAGTGAGATTGGCCATCTGGTAAACTGAGCTAGTTCCTTTGGCCAGACTGGACATCATTTCAGTAACCGTTTGTCGCTGGTGAAACACGCCAAGCATGCGTCGTATGTTAGAGCCGGTCTTGGTGTGGGGATAGGGTGCATAGAGACACTGCTTCAATACATAGACGAGCAGATGTATTCCTCCGATAACACTGGCTCCGATCCAGAAGTCGAAGGTACCGCCTGCAATAAAATTTGCATACAGCAGCATATGTATATCAGGGATCCGTCAAACTAACGCACCTAACTCGGCCAGGAAACTCTGGAACGACTGAGCGAACTCTTCGATGAAGACTGGACGTTCTGTGTTGGTCAGAGTAAGAAGAAGAGTGCGTGTTCCGGGCTCTTTTACTTCAATTTCCTTCTTCCGGTCCACCTCATAGAAGTTGCGGTAGCATTCGGCCGGACTGGCCTGGGCGCAATCTTTTCGAATGTTTCCGTCTAGACTCAGCATGCACTTTAGGTAGGACGGAACCGAGCAAAACTCCTTTGACTGCAGACTTTCTTTGTCAGTGCGCACAAAGACAGGCGTGCAGTTGCAGAGGGTCTCTATTTTTCTAATTATGCAGTCACTGATCCATTCGTATCGGTTGGAAATGCAACTGAAGGCAACAAAGCTATCAAAGTGTAAGCGTTTCTAAGCCGGCACAGTTGGTGTAGTGGTTTAGACCGCAAAGCCACTGTTGCCGACGTCGTGCGCTCATCCTCTCGGCGGTGCAAGTTTCTTGCCGTAGAGTTGGTGGGCGGCACAAAGCTCCACCCAGGCCACCGAGAGCTGGTGACAGCGAGTAGGTAAATGGGAACCGACTGGATCTGCCTAAGCGCCGAGCCGCTCCAAAGCGTGCCACATTGGAGGACAAGATCAACAACACCAGGAGTTGTCGATGGAAACCGACTAGGCCTGGGGGCCTCCTCCCTCACACCAGGGGCGCACCAAGCGGACGTTGGGAGCCCACATCACCATGACGTCATCGCGTCAGGCACTCTCTTAGTACCTGGCGCCCAACAGCATGGCTAGAGTGGCTGGCAGTGATAGAAGGGAAACGTCCGAGATGACGAACCATGGGGGTTCCGAAATGGACCACATAGGTCTGAGCGTTGGCCATAAAGCCGGGCCGCACATCGGATCGGATGGTGTAAGTGTTGAGTATGTAGATGAAGACTCACTTTTTGACAGCCTGGTGTGAAAAAGATATTTTAGCGGTCCACTCAGTAGCTTCGGCTTTTCCTCCACAGATAGGCCGCCTCAAGCCTTGCTGCCCGAATGACACAGAAAGACTTCTCAGTTGGCTGACTGGTTGGTACGTTGTCTTGACGGCCAAAATGCGATCGATCAATTGCAAGATGCTGCTAGTGGCCGAAAACGAAACAGTGGCTGATTTGCTAAGCAGAGTTAGTTTGTTTCTTCTGATCAGACGATAACTAGCTGTTACTCTCGCTTCGGTGCCAGCAACCGGTTGTATGTTCATTAGCACAATGCTCCAGCTTTCACTGTCGGTGTGAAAAGGAGCTGGGTCAAGAGCCGAAAAAGATTCCCCTCCAGGATCGCTGATGTGGAAGTGGAACCAGGCTAACAGCTCCCTACCCAGCTTTTGCATCAACTGACGCTCTGTTACCCCAAACTGCTTGGCATGCTTGATGATTTTCATACTCAGAGTAGCCAGAGCCTCCTGCCGGGATCTACCAGCCCCAAAAAATGACTCAAACTGCTTCTCAGTAAGCATTTGTAGGCTAATGTCAGAACATTTGTGACTGTTGATTTCACAGGTGCCTAGTAGCTTGGCATAGCTAGCTAGGCACAGTACACAGATGTGAGGCCATGGCTTCTGCAATATGGTTGTCATGCTATTCCATTCGATAAGCCTATCATCAACAACTTCTTTAGAAAACCGGTCCCGACCAATCAAAAAATGGTAGTCTGGTACTTCAAATTCCAACTTTACTTCCATCGGCTCTAGTTGGATCTGCGGAGGCAGCTTCTGTATGGCCACATTGGTAACGGTGGCATCTTCTAGATATTGATTGGTGAGACTGACCACGTTGTAGACAGTGAAGGAGAGGAAGAGAACGATTATTACGTACCAGAAGATGGTCTCAATGTTTCGCTTGCTCTCTTGGATATAGCCGAACCCCTCCACCGAAGTGGTGGCGTACCATTTGTTTCGTTCCAGCAAATTCTTACGGCTTTCGTCGTCTTCGTCTGCCATTAAAGTGCAAACGTTTTCACTTCCAAAACTAAGACACAGTTTTAAAACGCTAGCGCACAGTCACTGTTGGCACTGACGGGCACGAGCAACCAGTTCGGAAATTGTTTACTACAAGCATTTGAATGAATTGAGAGCGATCTACGGGCTCAAGCGCTTGCTTCGCCTTGGTACTACGGTTGGACGCATATATGCAATATGCAATATATGCATCCCAAAAATCCAACATCATCCAACAATAGTGGGGTACACATTGCTTTATCTGTTCCAAGTAAGAAAAGCAGGTATATCAAAAATTTCTAGTATGCTGTTGTCGATATTTTTTGTTCAGCATGCTTTCGGATTGACTTTATAGCATGCTAGGGTTGGATCTACTGTTGCATGCGTATACGCATTACGCATATCATTACGCAAAGTACGCATTGCATTTCAGAATGCGTATACGCATACGCATACGCATACGCATTTGAATTTCATTACGCAATATTATTACGCATTCTGACAAAAGTTTGCATAATTTTGCGTAATGCGTATTGGGTCTGAAAAATAGCTACATTTTCGAATGTCTTGCAAATATTTAGTTCAGATTGTTACTGAATGGTCATTCTTCATAGTTTTTAGTGTGAGGTGAGGGCACCAGAAATTTTCTGAGGCATTTAGAGCTTTAACTAAGCTGGGCTTGCTAATATTTAAAAAGAGGCAAAGATTTAACGGGAAAGGAAATGTGCGACAAAACCGTGAATTTAGAGTTTCCACGGTTTTGGGAGACATGAGTTGTGTTGCATTGGCAGGCTATCTGTTTGTGCTTTGCTTCCACTGCGTATGTTTATTGTAAATTTGATTGCTATTAAACCTCTTCAGGAAATGAGCATTCGACTGATTTTTTGTAGGAAAGCGCATAAAATCTCTTGCCTGTTGAAAACATACGTACAGTACATACCATACATGTAACAGGTCATCTGCCGAATAGGGAGGGGGCTGGGGGGTCTGGCGCTGGTCGGAGGCCGGAGGGGTTTGAGCCCAAATTCTAGGGAGGGGCTGAGCACTAAAAAAGCTTAAAAATCGCAATATTTCGGCTAAAAATCGTTAAAAATCGCTAAATAGAAAGAAGAAGGTGAAAACGTTAGGCATGTGCAAGGGCGTAGCTGGGAATCGAACCCAGCACCTTCGGATTTCCTTTGAAATTTGGGCTCAAATGCAGCTAAAAGTGCTGTTTTTCAGGCAATTTTGGCAATTTTTGTTTCTGAAATTGAAAAAAAATCTCCAAAATTTGCTAAAAAATTGCGTTGCAATTCATTTCAAGGCAGGAATTTGATTATTGGATACCTAAACAACACACTGTGGAGACAAACAAGCCGTTCAGAGAAATTTCTGATTGTTTCTGAGATTATGCATTACGCATACGCATTACGCAAAATACGCATTGGTTTTTGCAATGCGTATACGCAAACTCATACGCATTTGTAATTGGAATGCGTATACGCATACGCATACGCATACGCATTTGAAAAATCCGGTATTAAACAACAGTAGTTGGATCGCGTGCGTTCATACATTCGTTCAATACTAGATTGAACAACTCAAGTATCCAAATTATTCTGTTAGAAACAATCATTTGAATAGGTTTGAGCTGGCGTAAATTATCTATTTGAACACCATCTGGAATCTGAAATTCGACCATGCCTGTAATGGATCTGTTGTCAGCATCCACTGGCTGCACCTACTAGAGAATTTTTAGCTCCAATTTTGGAGCCAATATTGTGTAATTTTTTACCATGACATATCACTAAAATTGCATGTAAAACAGCGACTTCAGCCCAAACTTTAAGTGATTTTTGCGCGATTTTTAGCACTCTACCCACTCGCACCGAATTTCGGTTCAGAACACATGGGTGGGCTCAGAACTTCAATGCTGCCCCTTGTAACAACCTGTTACGTACCTACATGAATCAAAGTCACCTCGACACCCTGAGTGTGCCCTGGTTGTATCGTGGCCTGGTTGTATCGTGGGCGCGTATTGGAAAAGTACCTAATATCAGGTATCAAGTATAGGTACAGTAGGTATTGACAAAAATACGGGTATACCAGGAATTTTCCCATAAAAAGTTAAAATCCGGATTTTAGCCGAAAAATCGCTCAAACTGCCAATTTAGGCTCAAAAGGCAGCTAAAATCACCTTACTGTAGTTCCAGACATTTTACGATTTTTTCGTTATGAAACTGCACAAAATGCTAAAAACCCACTCTCAAAATATCACCGGGCTGCGGAATACTGTTGGTAAGTAAATTTATTTTAAATATAATTAAATTATAATATACTTACCACCAGGGTTGTATATTTTTCCGAAAAAAACCTCGGCCTGTTTTTTTTCAGTTTTTTTCCGGTTTTTTTCCGGTTTTTTTCCTAAATCGCGGAAAAAAACTCCAGCCCAAGTTCTGAGTATCCTAGGTACTGTTGTTTAATACCGGATTTTTCAAATGCGTATGCGTATGCGTATGCGTATACGCATTCCAATTACAAATGCGTATGAGTTTGCGTATACGCATTGCAAAAACTAATGCGTATTTTGCGTATTGCGTATGCGTAATGCGTAATCTCAGAAACATTCAGAAATTTCACTGAACAGCTTTTTTGCTCTACAGTATGCTGTTTAGGTACTCAACTTTATAATCCAGGTTTTTTGAGACATACTTGAGGCTTGATGATAAATTCCAGACCTCAAAGAATTGCAGTATACTATCTACAGCATACATGTAACAGGGTGTCTGCCCCGATGGGGACCCCCTCCAAGGTATTTTTCCGATCCCCTCCGATTTTGCTGATAATTTGTTGAGCAAATTTTGCGATTTTTGCAATTTCAGACACAAAAATTGACAAAATTGTCTGTAAAACAGCACTTTTTAGCTGTACTTCAGGCCAAATTAGTGATTTTTGACGATTTTTTTCTTAAAATCGCCATTTTTGCGGTTTTTTGAGCGTTTTTCAGTGCCCAACTCTACTCCCAAAATTCGGGCTCAGACCCCCGGCCGGCGTCAGACCCCTCCTAACCCTCTCCCTCCTTCGGCGGATGTGTGTTATGTTTTCAACAGGCAAGCAATATGCGCTTTCAGAAACAAAGAATGAGGCTTTGTAGGAACAAAAGTTTGTCTGAATGTTCATTTCAAGAAGAAATCTAGTAGCATTCAACTACAGTGGGAAAATATCGAAATTTTTAAAACATATTAATATAACTATACATATATGTTTTTCGCCAATCAAACATATAAATAACACATATAGTCATATGTTTCTGAAAATTGAATATGCACATATTTTTAAACATAAAACATATTTGTGTAAAAGTCGCTTATTCACTTATATTTTGTCTTAATTTTCGATAATTCAAACTTTAGATTCTGAATTTCCTCTTTAAAACGGTTTGCAACAATTTAGATAGCATGCTCAGATTCAATGAGTTTAAGTGAAAGTCAGATTTTGGAAAAATTTACTCTCAAACAGCAACCAAAAGTCTTGAAATCATGAATTCCTATAGCAAAAATATGTATATGTTTCCAGAAACATATTGGCCTCAAAACATATAAATACAAAACATATTTGACATGCAAACATATTGAGAAACATAAACATATATGTTTTCCCAAAAACAAACATATTTATGTTTTAAAACATATACATAAAACATATATGTTTCCCACAGTACATTCAACCATAATAAACAAACAGTGGAAACATAAACAGATAGCTTGAGCATACAACACAACTGATATCACCCAAAACTGTAGAAATAGAAATTCAAGGATTAGTCGCACGTTTCCTTTTCTGTTAAAACGTCAGCTGTTTTTCAAATATTGCAAGCAAAACTTAGTTAAAGCTTCAAATTATCTCAGAAAATTCCTGGTACCCTCACCTCACACTAAAAACATCAAGAATAACCATTTGTTAACAACTGGAAGTATATTTTTTGCAAGACATTCAAAAAGGCAGCTGTTTCTAAGACCCAATACGCATTACGCAAAAGTATGCAAACTTTTGGCAGAATGCGTTATAATATTGCGTAATGAAATTCAAATGCGTATGCGTATGCGTATGCGTATACGCATTCTGAAATGCAATGCGTACTTTGCGTAATGATATGCGTATTGCGTATACGCATGCAACTGTAATCCTAGGCTGGTTTTATGATTCCTAACGCTTTCTAGCGCCTTCCTCAGTCTTGTTAGACCAGAAATACACGTGTTACATTGATATAAATCACGAAACAGGCATGAAACAGTGCCTGACAGGTTCCATAAATAACGCTATATGCAAATTTTCTTACAGCAGTTTGCATTTTTGTTTTTTCATGCCAAATTTGGTCTTTTTTGTTGTTTTTCTAACAGTTTTGAGTCAGTATGGCCTATTATACATAGCAAAAGTCCATTTTTTAAACGAAAAATGACGTAAATTAGCTATTTTTAGCTTGAGTTTTTTTCCGCGATTTATGTTTTTTTCCGACCCTTAGGAAAAAAACCGGTTTTTTTCCGGAAAAAAACAGTTTTTTTCCGGTGTTTTTTTCCCACCTCACATCCCTGCTTACCACATGCCCAGAGAAATATAATTAAATTTAAATTTACTTACCATATCTGACAGAAATTTAATTTAATTTTACAGTAATTTACTTACCACATTTAATTAAATTAAGTACATTAAGTATATTTAAAATAGGCCTGATTTTGGCGGCTAACGCCTTCAGCTTTGCTTCCAACTAAGCAAGGATGCTATACAGTTATCTAGAATGAAAACCAAACGAGGATGTCACGAGGATCACATTTAATTTGTATGTACGTACTGTAGTTTTTCTTTTCTATGCTGGTACCTGTGTTTCGCTTTGAGTGAAGTAAGGTCTTAAACTGCCAGTAAACACTTGACTTGACTTGACTTGACTTGACTTGACAGGTTGAGTCAACAACAGGCAAGGTAAAGGGGTTGAGGAGGTTTACCCGCTTCAGGCTACCGCTACTCCTTCAGGATTTTTTGGTAGAACCTCATAGTAAATAGTATGACTAGGCTTTTTTAGGTGCGAATGAGCTCAGACTACATTGTAGCTTATTTCAACCCATTTATGTAAACCAAAAATAAGCCAAAAACCTAATTCCAGCGAAAAATCGGACTTTTTGACTTACCATCCTCTGAGCCCCCATCAGCCGCCGCTACACCCTCCAGCCAGCCCCCTCAGAATTTGAAAATTTATCACCCCTCAGCCGAAATGATAGCCGATGTCTGTCAACAGTGACAGTTTGTCAAAATTGGAACCGCTACCTCAAGTGGCTTTCCAGTCAGTTTTTGCTTGCATCCACAAAAAGCAATGACTGTGAGACTGAACATGTGCTATTGCATAGTAAAACAGGCTGAGAAGTACCTAATATCCAATCTTAGCTTGACAAAAAAAATTGGAGTACACTGTAGTTTGTTTTGTGGGAGATTAAGAGAAACAAGCGCAAAGACGAAAGGTGGTGGGGGCGGGCGGAAAATTGTACTGTAAGTATGGCTTGCCATTGAAATGTATAGATTATTGACATACATGTACTAGGGGGGTTGGGGGGGTTACCGCCCCTGCTGGAAAGGCCAACCCCCCACACCCCCCCCCCCCCCCGAGACAGGTTAAGGGACCCCCCCCCCCGACCAAAAAATACAAGTACTAGTGGTGGCTCCATTTTTAACAAACTGGTTCAGAAATCACTAATTTTTAGCCTAAAATTCACTTGAAAAGCCTTTGGAAACCGAATTTGGCGTTTCCACTGCTGATATTTAAGAAAAATCGGTGTTTTTGGAAGCTCTTTTTGTCATTTTTTGCTTGTTTTTAGCTTTAAAACGCTATTTGGCAGCTTAAAATAGCGATTTTTAGCGTCCTTACTGAAAAAAACGTGCTAAAAACGCATTTCTAGGCGTTTTGGAGCTTTTTGAAAATTGGGACCCCCCCACCTGGGCGAAACCCCCCCTCGACCCCCCACCTGAGGAAAACCCCCCTACCCCCCTCCCCCCAGGTCGGCCCGGAGCTGTTACATGTATGATTATTGATACCGAAAGCAGACACTCGCTCAGCACTTGCATGCTGCCAAAAAATGTTCAGCCAAAATGCCAAAATATCTAGGTTTGTGTAAGTAAATTAAGTATATTTTAAGTAAATTAAGTAAATTACTTTTGGTAAGTATAATTTACAAATTATAATTATAATTTAAACTTTTCCTGTTTTCGTAGAAATTTAATTTAATTATACAGGGTGGGCCATTTATCTATTCCCAGTTTCATTAGGACATAACTTATTCCTACACAGACCGATTTTGCTGAAATTTTGTATAGATACACCCTGATACTTCAAGTTTTTCCTGTAAAATTTTAGCTCGTTCTGACATGAAATGTCTGAATAACAGTAAACTTTTCAAAAGTTCGTTATTGCACTGTGAATTATACTCGTAGTACAGAACGAGGCTGGCGACTTGTTTCTTTCTGCCTTCTGATGACAATTTTTCACGCCACGCGACCGGCTGACATTCCAGAACTGAAAGAGCGCATCAGGACGGCCTTTGAAGAGATTACGGTCGAGATGCGGCAGAAGACTATGCTGGAGCACCGACTGAGGCTGGAGAAAGTGATCGAAAAAAGTGGCGGCCACGTGGAGACGCATAACTACAGACCAGAGTGAGGGATTAATTTTAAATTTTAACTATGAAAATTTGAAGTGTTAAGACATTTGTATGTAAAATTTTAATAAAATCGATCTGACTGGAAAAAAGTTATGGTTATATGAAACCGGGAATAGATAAATGGCCCACCCTGTAATTTACTAACCAAATAATTTACTTGTATTAGTAAATTTCTGAAAATATAATTAAAATTATAATTATAATTTACTTAGCAACAGTAGTGCGGAATGAATCGCTTTGCATTGCACATCCGTCTCTGGTGGTTTATCTTTGCCACTTAAGGCCAACGCGCAAGGCTTCTCTTTAACCCCCCTTTTACGCATACAGTATGTCCCTATTTGTCTTCCCCTTTACTCATTGGCTTACTCAGGATTTTGCAAAAGGAAGGATTAAATTTTTAGATCTCTGGTTGAACCACGGTCCAATCGGGAAGAGAAAATTTTAACAAGATCAGCTTAAAAAACGCTTTGAGATCATTCTGAGTATAGTATTAACAGAAATTAGGAGGTATTGTAGCCTGAAAAGGTCTGGTTGGGCAACGGGCGGCACAAGCAGGCCGAGAAAATTTTGAAAAATTAACCTTCTTACACGCTTCTTTAATGAACAAATCGGTCGTAATCTACCACTTGATGCCTTCTGTTTGTACCTGATACCTGTACCTGTTTCAGTCCAAAAATACCCAGAATCAGGTAGGTACAGTACAGTTCAAAAGTACCCGATCAGGTATCAGGTGATAATGTTGCCAATCTACCTGATAATCAGGTACAGGTATGTACAGGTATACCTGATCCACAGTACCTGGTTGGGCTTCTGCCATACCAAGGCGAAAAATAATCGTTCCACTTGGTACTACGGGATTTTTCAATTTTTGCCAATATTTTCTTCTAACCTCCGTTTTATAAGGGCACCAAGCGAACATTCACATTATTCTACGATCGTTACTGAGCACACGCACACACCGAACACTTGGATTAACGTTGTGACCGGTTTTAGAAATTGCGTACTGCGTTAAATTAAGATAGGACCAACTTTGCCCCAGCGTCACTTGGCAAAAGTTTGTTTATCTCGGTCATTCTAAAAAAATTGTGGAAACTATGACAGTTTTTACACTAACATATGGTATTTATTTGTACAGCACCTTTTCTGTCTATTTATGGCCTGCAGAGTGAAAGTGAGATTGCATAGCAATAAAAATAAGAATACGTTCTTCAAGCTTCAACAGCTGTGCTCCCGACGGCTGTCTTTTCTCTGGTTACAGGTATACCGACAGAGTACGTAGCAGACAAGCGAAAGCGACCGTTGTAGCCTTTGATTTTTGTCTCCTAGACGTGTTTACTAAAACGTCGGCTGTGCAAACAAGGCAAGTATGGAATAATTCAGATTGTAAGCAGGTGGTGTCTACTGCGAATATCTTAAGCCATGTGTTTAACTCTCAATCAAGAACAACTAGAATGGCTTTGTCCTTACAGGTGATTTTAGCGTTAGATTGAGATAAAAAAAATTTTGATTCTAGATATTTTATTACCATTCTCGGTGGTGTAATAGTAGCAATTGGGTTTGGACTATCCTTCGGAGGTCCCATTCTTCTTGAACATTGGAGAGGAGTTGACCAGAACGTCAACAGTCCCATTCCGTAATTTTAATTATTCTTCTTTATTTACTTGTTTATTAAAGTCGGGCACTTAACGCCATTTATGGTACCGACACCACACCATATAAGGTGCCGGTACCTAGGGCCATATATGGTACCCATACATGTACTAGGGGGGGTTTGGGGGGTTACCCCCTGCTGGAAAGGCCAAACCCCCCTCACCCCCCCCCCCCCCGAAACAGGTTAAGGGACCCCTGCCCCCGACCAAAAAATACAAGTACTAGTAGTGGCTCCAGTATTAACAAACTGGGTCAGAAATCACTAATTTTTAGGCCAAAATTCACTTGAAAAGCCTTTGGAAACCGAATTTGGCGTTTCCACTCCTAATATTTAAGAAAAATCGGTGTTTTTGGAAGCTCTTTTTGTTATTTTTTGCTTGTTTTTAGCTTTAAAACGCTATTTGGCAGCTTAAAATAGCGATTTTTAGCGTCCTTACTGAGAAATACGTGCTAAAAACGCATTTCTAGGCGTTTTGGAGCTTTTCGAAATTTGGGACCCCCCACCTGGGTGAAACCCCCCCTCGACCCCCCACCTGAGGAAACCCCCCTCCCCCCAGGTCGGCCCGGAGCTGCTACATGTATGATGGTACCACTCTGTTCAGATTTCGTACCATATATGGTAGTGGTAGGTACCACACTGTTTATGGTGCCCGTACCATTAACGGCGTTAGTGGTTGCGCTGTATTACGCCGCTCTTTTAGAGTTTTCGGGTCACTATTAGGCGGGATAACTATTATGGTGGCTGGCTGTACTGTTTGCGGGTTAGGAGGAAGATTGGTGCAATATCAACGTTTCCGTTCTATACACAGTTCCTACTCACAATTGGCTGGATTTCCTGTGATGCCGCCGATGCCCTGTGACAAAAAGATATGGTAGGTTTACTGAAAAATTAAAAACAGCCAGAAGAAACAGATGATTGTTACTAACTTAACTTTTACAGGTCAACTGAAAGCCCCCAACAAGCGGTGAATGGCGGCATTGCGATACCCATGCCACAGCGTAACTATGGAACGATATGATGCGAAATTCTATTATCCATTGTTTCACGATAAAACTTTGCGCATAAAATAAATATAACGGTGCTGCGTGTGAGTTACAGGTGTGCTATGTGCGATTTAACGCGAGAAGAAATTCTACAGAAATACTGTCCGTACAGGTGTGGTATTCTCATTAATATAAGCCCACTTTAAGTAAAGTTTTTCAATGCTCGAAAATACTTTTCAGATTCCATTTTGCAGTCCTGTCGTGTGGTTTACTCTGTGGCGGATTGATTCTTGGATTTGTTGCACCAGCGCTGGTATTTACATCCGATCCCAACGCACCAGCACTGTATGCAAATTTAAGTCACCCAGTTTTCTACCGGAACAGCGTAGAATTTACAGAGGCGTCTTCTGCATTTTCGGTGGTTTCGTTTTGATCGTAGCTGGATCATTTGCGGCTCACTTTGCGCGACAGTTGTACCTGTACAATAGAATGAGATCATTTCATATTCATTACGACCCAAGCACTAGCCGAGGCTTCGACCCAAACTCAATTCTAGCTCCTCCGCCAACGGTTACGATTGTTCCTCAGAAATTTGCTCAACCCGATGAGTAATCTTTCTTTTATAATTAGTTGACTTTTTCGTTAGAAATAACATATAACTAGGAGGTTAGGGTGATTACTCCCTAGCTGGAAAGGCCAACCCCTTCAACCCCCGAGACAGTATTGGGACCCCGATTCAAAAATACAATTACTAGTAGCAGTAGCAGCTCCAGTACTAACAAACTGACTCAGAAATCACTTATTTTTAGCTTAAAATTGGCTTGAAAAGACTTTAGAAACCGAATTTGGCGTTTTCGCTACTGATATTTAAGAGGAATCGGTGTTCTTGGAAGCCCGTTTTATCGCTTTTTTTTCTTGTTTTGGCTCTAAACAGCTATTCGTCAGCTTAAAATAGCGATTTTTAGCCTCCTACACCGTACTGAGAAAAACGTGCTAAAAACAAAACGCATTTGCAGGCGTTTTGGAGCCTTTTCAAAGTTTGGACCCCCCTCTGGGCGAAACAGCCCTTTGACTGACCCTCATCTGATAGAAAAGCCCCCGTCCCCCAACAGCGGCCCAGGTCTGTTACACGTAAGTGAAGAAAATTGGTCAGGCCACAATATCTAGCAACTGATTATTTTTTGACAAAACGCGCTGTCTTCGCTGTCTTCTATTAAAAATATCGGAGTCTTTGGTTGCTGGCCAACAGAGGGAGAAATAGAGTTGCAATTTTAAAGCGCAATAAAATAAAGGACCCAAGCGTGTCTTTGTTTTAACGAGCCAAGGGCTTCTGTTTTTCAGAGTGGTTCAATTCTCGTCCGGCGGCGGCCCTACCGAACACTTTTATTAGCCTGATCGGCGTGATAGTAAGCACGTATCGCCTCCCGTTCAGCTGTGTGCCCAATTAAACTCTGTAATAACCCCATAGGCAAATTGCCGCAACACCCGGCATCTCTACCAAGATACATGGTAGTTCTAGGCCTCGATTGACTGGCGGCAGCTAAATGAGACTCTATCTGCCTCTAAGATCTCATAGAAAGTGTAATTGAACTGCTCTAAAGTCATTTATTTGGTATAGTCGTTATTTATTTGGACTTTGACCAAGTCTTATTGATCTTGCTCCGTCTGACAACAAGGGTATCAAATCAAAAGCTGAGCGGCGCCCGCCCTCCTCATGGCCGTGTCCAAATGGCCTGTGCTGATTTGCGACAGGAAGACCTTAAACGGTACTTCCCGTGGAGGTATGCAGTCTTTCTTTCCATTCCAGACCTAGCCCAAACTTCTTGCTTTCCTTACAATGCCCCCTTTTAGACATTACATACTTGTCCTAGCTGTCTTGCTGCTAGTTGGAGGAGCTAGTTGTTGCTTTATTGTTCCGGTTTTGATGGTATTTGTCTACGAGATTATCAGCGCTCCCATGTGAGTTTGCAGACTTTACTGTAGATCAGAACAGAACTACTTTAACTTGTGAATTTTTAGCATAGCTGGTTCGGTATTAGGCGGCTTTCTGTTGTTTGTGCTGGGTCTAGCGTTGGCTTCATTGTGGAGTCGCTTGAGGGCCTATGGACTGATGCAAGTTTTCCGTAACAATCCCGAGCTTAAACTCGGACAAGGACCCGCTCCAGTGGTCAAGCCACCTCCTCCAAAATTTTGGCATACTACAAATAATCAGAATTGCAGGTAATACTGAAGATGTGAGTAATGTTGGCTAGGTAGTATATTTCCTCCAGAGCTTTCAGATTTTTCCAACCCAAAGAGGCCATTGTACTATTGTATCTAGGAAATCGCTAGTGATACAATAGAATTTTTTTCATACCACCAACACTAATCGTGCTATCTTTAAGCTTAACACTTTATATTTATTTTTCTTCCCAAAAAATTCAAACAAAAACCAATAGAATAGCTACCAATCTCATCTCTATGAACCGCAATTAAAAATCAGAGTTAAAAAGTTGCTTCCTGCAGCCCACTTTTTACACACTCCAAACAAAAATGAATATTTTTCAGGACCCAACGCCATAATCAATCGTTCCACCAGAAGCCAGCATATCCGCACGCATTTTTCACCCACAAAGAAATCATCGAAACTAACTCCGATTGCTAAAACATTGCACACCCAATCATATCTCTATCCAGGCGAACTTGGTCTAATAAAATCCGTTCCACCTCACACGCAAACATCAGAGCAATTTTATCGCGGCCGCCGCTTGCACAACAACAAAACAGTCAATTACCCAGCAAAAGAGCTACGGCGGCGCATGTCTCTGACTCATCGGTCGGCCGCAATGACGCACCGTCACGTCACCCGCGCCGCGGCGGCAGGCTGGCTGGCTGCATAGCCAATTTGAAGTTAGTCATCGAAGCGGACGGCGAGCTGGAAGTTAACTGCGGATCGGCGCGCTGCCTCTGAGTGTATGATTTGTCATCGGTCGGCCTTTGTAATGCGAGCAGGTGGCCCAGTCTGACTGCTACTACTACTTTACTTACTACTTGTGAAACCTGATTTTAAATTTGATTACTAACTACAACTGCACTGTGTGCGGCCTGCTAGCCTTTAGATGAAGAAAATGTCGGACGAACTCAGCCGCTGCTACCCCTACAGGTATATAATATCGCCTCGCACTAATCTTTAGGTTTAGCTTTCGGCGGGGGTAAAGAGCCATTAGCGACGGATTTGCAGCGCTTTCGCCCCAGATTGCAGTGTCTTTGCATGTCCCCAGAGAATGGACTGGAACTTGCGAAATAGTCTAACCGATTTTGACTTTGACTTGCGCAATTTGTTGGCCGACTAATAAATTTGCAATCGATCCTGTCCATGCATAATTGAGTTTCCTTTCCAGGCTGTGGGTGGCGTTATCGGCGGCCGCCTTAATTACCGGTGGCATGATCTGTGCTTTCGTTGTACCGGGCGTCATGTTCTCGATGAAAGGATTTGACATTATGGATAATCCCATCCCGTATGTGGCTTTTATTATTATTATCGTACATGTACTAGGGGGTTTGGGGGGTTACCCCCTGCTGGAAAGGCCAAACCCCCCCTCATCCCCCCGAGACAGGTTAAGGGACCCCTCCCCCTGACCAAAAAATACAAGTACTAGTAGTGGCTCCAGTATTAACAAACTGGGTCAGAAATCACTAATTTTTAGGCTAAAATTCACTTGAAAAGCCTTTGGAAACCGAATTCGGCGTTTCCACTGCTGATATTTAAGAAAAATCGGTGTTTTTGGAAGCTCTTTTTGACATTTTTTGCTTGTTTTTAGCTTTAAAACGCTATTTGGCAGCTTAAAATAGCGATTTTTAGCGTCCTTACTGAGAAAAACGTGCTAAAAACGCATTTCTAGGCGTTTTGGAGCTTTTCGAAATTTGGGACCCCCCACCTGGGCGAAACCCCCCTCGACCCCCCACCTGAGGAAACCCCCCTACCCCCCTCCCCCCAGGTCGGCCCGGAGCTGTTACATGTATGATTATTATTATTATTCTGCCAGCTCATGCGGCGAGGTAGGAGGCCCTTTTCCCCCACTCGCCGACCGCCCCAACTTTAGAGTCTCATGCCTATGCTTAGGCTTAGAGTTAAACTTAGGCTTGGGCACAGAGTTGAACTACTGTTATTTTACTATAGTACAGTAAAACAAAAATTAGTAACTAGTAGAATAGTAAAAGGTAAAATAAAGAGCCAATAGTAAAGTAAAAATAAAATAAAATATCCAAAGGCAATGAAGATTTTACTTCCATTTTACTAGTTTTTGGTGAATTCCAGCCAAAATTTTGCAATAAAAGATGTGACGGTCAAATTTCACACATTTTTGTGTCTATTAATGAAGAACTTCATATCAGGATCAAATTTAGCAAATAGTTAGACCAACATCAATTATTCACAATACCTTGGCATCATTGATTCAACATTCCACGTTATGACTACTAGAATCGTAGTAAAATTATTAGTAAAACAAAAATTAGTAAAATCGGAGCTGCCTGATAGTAAAATAATAATAACAATTCAATTGACTGGCCTTTAGTAAATAGTAAAATAAAAATCGAATAGCAAAATAAGAGTAAGTTCAACAACTTAGGCTTAGCCTTCGATTCAGCTTCAAGTTTAATATAATTAGGCTTCATGCCTTGCTTTTCTTCCTTCATTCAATTAGGCCTGAAAACTCTTTTTAAAGGGTGGGGGTAAATGGCCGCCAGTCAGTTCTGTTTACCTACTGGATCGACCATTACTCACTGGCTATTATTGACTCTAAATAGAAATTTGCAGGATTGGTTGCGCCGTTTTTGGCGGCTTTCTCTTTATGGTCTCTGGCTTCTTGCTCACCGGCTTGTGCAACCGATTATACGCCTACGGTCAATTGCACACGTTTTACGCCACACAAGCCAGTTCGTTTGGAATTCCAGTGAACGCGCCTCCCAAGAGTGTTTCGCGTTCCATTTCTTCGCGTTCCACCGCCATCACTATCACCCCGCGAACCCCGGGCTCTGCCACGCCGGCCAAAGTGAAAATTCCGCCCTGGGAACAGACCTGGCGCAATTGGTAAAGAGCGTAAACCAGACCTGAAAGTGTTGATTAGCTTAGGATCGATTTTGTTTCAGGCACCCGCCTCCGCCGCCCAGCACTCCCAGGATTACGGACAAGATGCAAAAGTGCAAAACGCTGGACGACCTGGCAGACGGCTCAAGGGGTCAACGCGTGGCAATCGAGTACGAAGTGGAATACGCTCCGAATAAATTGAAAAAGGCCAAGCGCTCGGTTTCTTCGCAGCCGGTCGCTCAGCCCACCATTCAACGCTTCCCCACATTCGACGCTCTGCCGCCGGCCACACCACCCATACCGGAAGAAGGGCTACAGTACCCTGTCTTTCCAGTTCCGCCGCTAGAATTGGGCATGATTGAAAGTGGTGTGGAATTCTTTCCTCCTCCCCCTCCCGAGTTGCTCCCCTCAGCCAGTGTACGGTCGAACCCGAGTTCCGGCAGCGGACGGTCGAAAATACCACCGGCGCCTCCTCGACGGGCTCCGGACACGATTCTGACCAACCCGGACGCCATTCTTAGCACGTTTCGTTCGTCTAGTCCTGACCCTTTACCCCCACCGCCAATGGAGTTGCTGAGATTGGATTCGGCGCCCACGGCCAGGTCGGCAACCCAGTTCGATCTGCCCTCCCCTCAGCCGTTGGTGGTGCGGACCCAGCAGATCATGGGTGGACTGGAGAATGGCGCTCAGACTCTGCCCAGACCGAAAAAGGAGAAACTTCTGTTATGACTAACCGCCCTGGAGAGGTTCAAAGTATAATTCTGACTTGCACCTTGCACCCCTTGAATGCCGCAGACTATATCAAGTGGAAACTTTGATGTGACTCCCAGAGTTGGAGAGGAAGTTGAGCAGGAACCAAAGATTTGGTGTGATTGATTGGTTTGAACAGTACGGGTTGATGATGCAGGGATCTGAAGCTTTTCTCACTGAGCTTTACACCACTCTTTTGCTTGTTCTGTGCTATTGCCATATATGTATGTATGTATAGTATGACTAAATTGATTAAACGCTCCCTATAAGAGGTTACATGCGGACAGGCCAAGATGCTTATTGATGGCCCAAGTGGAACGACTAGACATTAAGCTGTCGCAACTTCCTTACAAGGTTTTAAGATTAGCTGTTAGCTGTGCTTGCGGGCCATTGCGGAATTAATAAACTGTTAACTCCTACCAACAAACCATACTGATATATCAGTATGCCATCATGTCATCATACTATTCATCATGAAATGGTCCACTACTAATCATCATTTTGAAGACTTTTGCAAGATTTTCTGATGAATCAATTATTTTATTGTTCATCAAATGCATTGGAATGGTCCAGCACTTCAACTTGACAAATAGGTCTTTTTACTACACGGCAATGCTTAGCAGTTTCTGATTAACTGTCATGACGAGCCCAGTCAGTTTATGTGTTTGTGGCACGTTTATTTTTCGGTTGAACTAAGGAAAATTACCATTAAAGTTTGTTGAAGAAACATTATTTAATTGTTCCTCAATTTCTGCGATGAATAATTTCTTCAGTTCATCATCTTTTGATGAAGTATAATCGTAAAACGTGAAGAACTATTCGTCAAAAACAATTCATCAGGCAAAAACGAACCATTGATGAATTTTGCGGTTTGTTGGAAAGAGTTAAGGGTTATTTGGGTGGGTTCTCTTTTTGTGTTGTCTGCAGAAGCAAAGCCGGGAAGTGCTGAACAGTTTCTGATTAACTGTCATGTGTCATGGCGAGCCCAGTCAGTTTATGTGTCTGTTGCTCGATTCTTTTTCGGTTGAACTAAGGAAAATTGCCATTGAAGTTTGTTGAAGAATCATTATTTAATTCTTCCTCAATTTCTGTGATGAATAATTGCTTCAGTTCATCATCTTTTGAAGAATAGTAATCGTAAAACGTGAAGAACTATTGGTCAAAAACAATTCGTCAGGCCGAAACGAACCATTGATGAAGTTTGCGGTTTGTTGGAAAGAGATATCTCCAGAGAGAGCTGGACCTGCTATCATTGACAGGTGTTGTCAGAAGCTAGCATTGGTTAATTAATTACGAATTAATTTTCACACGACCGCGCACACTCTATGTGGTTTCCCTGTCGTGCTAAAGCCGATTATGAACAGGCATGGACGACTGTTCCGAAAGCTCTACCCTTACAGGTACTATTGCTTATAATTAGAGACTGTCACTGCAAAATTTTCTTCTTGCCGTTGACAACCGGAATTGAAGCGCCATACTATTTTATTACTGTTGTTTGGGTATAGGGCCGTGCAAAAATGACGTCATCGATTTTTGGCCATTTTTCGACCCCATCGGTTGTCATCATTTTCCAAACCGCCCTCTAAAAGCGAAAAAATTACGTCACTTTTTTCAACACCCAGAATTTACATAAATTCCTGCATGAGCAAATTTCGGGACAATTGTTCTTAGATTCTTCCGGTTATTATTCTATCTTCTTCTAGATTTTCGCGTATTTAGAAACAGTTTGTTTTTAGAAGATTCTTCGTTGTTTTTAAGAAAGTCAAAGAATAAAATTCGAAAATCTACTAATTTATCACAATTCAGTGAAAAATCCATAGACACAGTTATGAACTAAAAACTGTATTGAAAACAGTAAGGAATCCAAGTAGGTAAGTGTTGTGTAGGTAGGCACATCTTTTTTGGTGGAGGAAGAAAGAAAAAACCTGTCGAAAATAAGAGAAAAGAATATATTCTTTAAAAGGTGTCTAAATAGAGCCCTGTGCTTGGTGCCTCTTTTCACGGGCACGGCCTGGCCTAGAATGTCAAATTTCGAGTCCGCCCGGATAACATTTTGCGGCGGACGGTCTGACCCGTTTCGGGAGAGCTAAATTCGCCGAAAAAACTTGCAAAATCACTTGTGTGAGAAGTACGTACAGTATAATGAAAAATTGCTAAAATGACAGCAACTTGACTATTTTCAGCTGCCTTTCGTGCAGAAGCCATTTTGAGCGATTTTGTGGCTAAAGTCTGGATTACAGTTGGTAGGTATACCTGAACCTCAACCTGAAACCTGGGAATTAAACCTGAAAATTGTGAACCTGAACCTGAACCTACTTGAAAATATAAGCACTTACCTGACACCTACTTTTCAGGTTTTTCTTGTTGAACTTTTCGGTACAAGTAGACCTAATTCGTACTACTACAAATACTAACTACAAACTAGATATTTTCGGCGATTATGACGTCATCAAGGCTACAAATTAACTAGGACTACATATTATTTTGGCTGACTACAAATTAACTACAAACTACTTTTTCATAATTCGAGAATTTGTAGTCAATTTGTATTCATTTTTGTTAGAAATTTTTCGATTTTTTAATGTAGTTTTACAAATTGAGTCCCCAATCGGCCAATGAGCTGTCTTGAGCTTTGATAAGCTTAACAAATACTATTTTTGCAAAGCATTTCTATGACTGATTGTTCAATTGGTAAAATTTGCAGTAATATCGAATTTCTGACGTTTGGTAACCTGAATTTTTAACTACAAACTAAGACTACAAATTGAAATTCTCTGAGGAAATAGTCTAGGTACAAGTTGTAGACAAGCTAACCGCGTATTTTGAAGCCAATCCTAAATTTAAAACTTTTGTAGTAGAAATTTTACTGTAATCTTTTTGGCGAAAAATAGAAAAGAAAAGTAGATGTTATTCCTTAAATGTCCACCTCTCCCTTGTTTGGTTCAGTATTTTAGATTTCCGAATTCTTGTTTTATATCCTAAACGTAAAAATTTGGTAATTTTATTCATAATTTTGCTGACTACAATTTGACTACTAAACTAACTACGAGTACATTTTCAAAATCGAGAAGTTTTGAGACTACTAAGACTACAAATTAGTTTGGCGATTTTCAGAGACTACTAACTACGACTACAATATAAAATTTGTAAAAGAAATAGGTCTACTCATAGCCGAAAATTTGTGTCTTTATTTGAAAGTACCTGAACCTGAACCTGACACCTGGGTACTTTTGAAACATGTACCTGAACCTGAACCTGAAATTGGATTTTAGAGATACAATGTACCTGAACCTGGACTTACCTGAAATTCGGTGGTACCTACCAACTGTAGTCTGGATTTTAACTTTCTTTGACAAAATACCTGATACCTGTATTTTTGGGAATATCTGATACGTGATTGGGTATTTTTGAAATACCTGTACCTGATACCTGATGTTACATACCTTCTCAATACCGGAGTTTTCCACTTATAAGACCTGGTCTTATAACTGGAAAATGCCCAAATTTAGGGTCACTTTTTGGCGCCCTTTTGAAGACCACGGTCTTATAACAGGAAAATGTTATTTCACTGCAAAAATGGATTTTCGGCCAATAGTTGAATTTGTTTTTCACCTAGATGGCTGTTCCAGACATGCCTGACCAGTTTTCGCTTGACTTTACTTGAAATTACAAAAGGAAAGGTTGTGTTGAAGCATAGCAGGTACTGTATTGCGCTCAAAACAAAAATCAGAATCATGTTTTATCTATATTATGTACATCTGCCTTTGTTTTCTCACGATGGACAGCTTTTGTTCACTTTAAAAACAGTTAATTGTGTGCTAAAATCGGTCACTTTAACTAAGACCATGGTCTTTTAACTGGAAAATGGGTGTCTACGAACCATGTTTTCTGACCACCTATTAGAAGACCATGGTCTTATAACTGGAAACAAAAACCTATTTAAAGACCATGGTCTTCTAACTATGGTGGTCTTATAAGCTGAAATCTCCGGTACCTGCCGACAGTATTTAAGAGTGCTTGCCAAAAAAAGTCAGGCAAGCTCCCTTATGGGGGCGGCCGATGGAATTTTTTGACCCCCCATTTTTATTGGCTCATTTGAATTGCCCTATTATGAAACCCCCACAGCCGCGTCGGTTTCGCTCTGGCCGCACTCAAACCGGAGTAATGGTTTGAAGAAGGGTGCTGCGCCGGATCTCCCAGATTTGGCTCCTCCATGCTCTTTCAACTGCTGTCAAATTGGCAGCTTTCGAGATAGGACTTTGAAATTGGACACACTTATACAGATTTTCCCGCTCTTTCAAACGCAATAGAGAACAACTGAATACGATGAAAACTGCCGGATTCAGACGCGATTTATTGAAGTTCGGGGGACCCGAAATAGACGTGTCTTTCAATTGAAAGAAGTGCCTATGTGGCAACGAGCTCCAGAGCTGATATTTTCAACATAAGTTGACCATGTAAGGATGTATCAAAACCTACAGGCAAACCCACTGATTCGGCTTTGTTTGGGAGCTGTGCAGCTTTGAAGATGACCCTTTTGATCACGATTTTTAGGCATGACAAGCAAATGTAGATAAATTACTCTTTGTCGAAGGCACCTAGAGAGCTGTCACTTGCAACCCATACTAAAACGGACATGCTCTTTCAGAATATCAGCTTCATTTGCCTGTCCAGTTCTTCAGTCCCAAGTAATTTTCACATTTTCATGTGTATGCTGAATCTGACCGAATTTCCGGAACCATCTAACTAGGCTGGTCACTACTCCTGTAGTTTCTGGTTAATCAACCTGAAATTTATCCCGATTGTGCAGAATTTCCCGCTCTTTCAATTGATTCACTCGCCGCATCAATCGGATGCTCAGTTCAAATGTTATATCTGATTGTTTACAAATGCGTTTTCTGCAGTGCAACCCTGGGACACATCATCGATTAACTTTGCTCAAAAATGCAAGGCTTTGTCTACACTTATAGAAAACGCCAATAGGACACCAGCTTATATAGCACGAAAACAACCACTTTACCTTTAAGTAAATTTTGTTGAATAAAATTTACATGCTGTAGTACATTTAGCGGCTCCATACTAGCAAGAATTTATTGATAAAAGTAAGTGCACTGTACCGGAGAGTGCTGCATTGGGTACCTGGGTACACTAACCAGCACTTAGCATTTTCCGCAACAAAAATGAGATCCAGATAGTGTACCCGGTACACTAACTGGCACTTAGCCAAATCATGTTAAAGTGCTTGTTTTCACGATTTCTGAGCAAAAATGCAATTTTCCAATCGAGATTACTGTTTCTGCCATGAAAATGAGAGTGGTTGGTCAAAGTTTCCATTCTTGTGAGGTTTGTATCAATAAAAACGGTTGAAAATTCGCAAAAAATATACGTAGACCTGCTTTAAATCTACCGTAATGTTGGAAATTTTGGACACCCATGACATAAAATCTGTCTCCAAATAGTGTACCCCGGGTACACAATCCGGTACAAAGTGCCAGTTAGTGTACCCCGGGTACGCTATCTGGAGGGGTACCCTATGCAGCACTCTCTGGTAAGTGTATTATTTTGTTACATAGTATATTTCGAACGTTCAAACACTCAGTCATAACTGAGTTAAAAATAGCAGAAAAATAATATAACATGGCAATTCATTTACACAGCTTCAAGACCGAGATATGCATAAAAAACTCCAACCACATGAGGTTGGGTACGTTGCGCTTTATGCAAGAAGCGTAAGAAGATCATAGCAGGAAAGGCTTTTGTATAATTCTTTGTCGCATTTTCTTGCCCAGTTTTGCCCATACAAAGTTTTACTGAAGTTTGCTTCTACTTACAAAAGCAGATTTTAGCACTGCGATTTATGAGAGTATGTACTTAGCAACGTTTGACTCTAAGAGTAACGACAATGGCCTGACTTACCACCTCCAGTCATTACTGTGCCAGTTCTACCACCGCCGTAACACGTGTCTTAATCGATGACAATTTATACTTCTTGGCTTCTTGTGCACTTTAAGCATCAAGGGCGCAAGGCGTAACCAGCTCTAGCATAACATGAAAACATGGGCCAAAATCCTGCAGCGCTTAGGCTTGCATATTGCGCACGTTATAGGTGTACGAGATCTATTGAGCTTTTCTGTAAGAGTAGACAAAGCCTTGCACTTTTGAGCAAAGTTAATCGATGATGCGAGCCAGGGTTGCACTGCAGAAAACGTATTTGTAAACAATCAGATATAACATTTGAACTGAGCATCCGATTGATGCGGCGAGTGAATCAATTGAAAGAGCGGGAAATTCTGCACAATCGGGATAAATTTCAGGTTGATTAACCAGAAACTACAGGAGTAGTGACCAGCCTAGTTAGATGGTACCGGAAATTCGGTCAGATTCAGCATACACATGAAAATGTGAAAATTGCTTGGGACTGAAGAACTGGACAGGCAAATGAAGCTGATATTCTGAAAGAGCATGTTCGTTTTAGTATGGGCTGCAAGTGACAGCTCTATAGGTGCCTTCGACAAAGAATAATTGATCTACATTTGCTTGTCATGCCTAAAAATCGTGATCAAACGGGTCATCTTGCACAGCTCCCAAACAAAGTCGAGAATCGGTGGGTTTGCCTGTAGGTTTTGATACATCCTTACATGGTCAGCTTATGTTGAAAATATCAGCTCTGGAGCTCGTTGCCACATAGGCACTTCTTTCAATTGAAAGACACGTCTATTTCGGGTCCCCCGAACTTTAATAAATCGTGTCTGAATCTGGCAGTTTTCATCGTATTCAGTTGTTCTCTATTGCGTTTGAAAGAGCGGGAAAATCTGTATAAGTGTGTCCAATTTCAAGGTGCTATCTCGAAAGCTGCCAATTTGACAGCAGTTGAAAGAGCATGGAGGAGCCAAATCTGGGAGATCTGGCTCAGCACCCTTCTTCAAACCATTACTCCGGTTTGAGTGCGGCCAGAGCGAAACCGACGCGGCTGTGGGGGTTTCATAATAGGGCAATTCAAATGAGCCAATGAAAAATGGGGGGTCAAAAATTCCATCGGCCGCCCACTGCCTGACTTTTT